>JAEMPF020021130.1:16424-46424 GCA_022496165.2 Catalaphyllia jardinei | reverse complement strand
GAATAATAATAAGCACTTAATCACTGGCCCCAAGGGAAACAGTGAGGTCGAGGGGAAACAAAACTCAATGTTTCCCACGGGGGCCAGTCATTGAGTTTTTTGTTATACATCCCAACTCAAGAGTAGAAAAAGCTGCGAAGAATTTGTTTGCTTTGCGGCGGCTGGCTCACAAATCTGCTGCGGTTTCAAGGAGCTCAACCTGATCATGTATGAGTCGAAAGTTCATTTTGTTGTTTGCAAGTTAACGAGTTTTGTTTGCCCTAGGGAGTTAAAGAGTTTCGTCCCAAGACACCTGACACGTTTTCCTCCAATCAGAAAACAGTTGAGTTGGGAGGTGTAACAGTAAGCACTTAATGACTGGCCCTAAGGAGAACAGTGACTTTGTTTCTCCAAGACCCTCAATGTTGAAGTCGAGGGGAAACAAAACTGTGTGTTTCCCGAGTAATTATGTGTTTTGTTATACATCCCAACTCAAAAATAAAAAAAAATTGCGAAGAAGTCGTTTGCCTGATACCTGCTGGCTGACAAATTTGCCATGGTTTGAAGGACCACGTTGCTGTTTCCCTAGGGAGTTCGTGAGTTTTGACTGATGACACGTGACACTAATCGGAAAACGTAGTTAAGTTGAGAGGTATAGTAGTATAATAGTGTAAATTCAAATAACTCGTTTTGTTTTGAAGATGCCAACTGGAGGAGCGAAAGACAAATTCTTCACGCCGTTTATTCAACTGTCATTTGTCTCCTTGTTGGGGTTGTCATTGTTCTGGTGATTCTGCTTTGGAGTGGACGCTATAACAAAGGTGGTATTTCATTGATCACATTATGAAACATTGGGATAAAATGTAAAACGTATTTGTTCAAAATTAACGACGACGTTTCAACATTTGTTTAACGCCATTAGCAACTGAAAATTCCTAAGGTGTACGAATACAAATAAAACGTGTGAGCCTGACTCTACTCCTGATTGCTGTAATTTAATCATGCGACCAACTCTTTTGAATTCTTGTTGTAGCCTGACAGACTGTTTTCTCATTATAATGTTTATGGTGATTGTCGCTTCTGAGCCAAACAGTTGGGTTTTTTTGGTGAGAACAGCAGTTGTGGTCGAGATGGAGATTTGACGATGCATTCATCTTGTTGATGCTTGGGTCTGATATGGATGGCCTAGAAGGGCTGCTGCGTTGAGTATTCTCCCTTAACATTTGGGACATTTTCTCCTGGTGTTTAATGCCTGCCAACCTGTGATAGTCTTCGACGAGTCAATCAACGCTTTCATGACCAGGAAGCTGGATTACCCAATAGCTCGGGAGGTTTGCTTCACACACATCATTCAGCATAGTTTTTTTGTGCGCTGTGATTTCTTACATTTTTCTCTTTCTTTAAGCCGGCTTTCTCCCTTATTCCCTTTAACTGACAGCTTATCAAGGTTATTGATGGAAAGTCTGGTTTTTGTGCAAATTGTCTCCTTTGGGATTCACCAGATGGCTTGAACTTAAAAGGGCGCATTTTTTTGTGGAGCATAGACTTTGGTCGGCAGGTAAATTCGGTAGGTTTCAACTAGACAGTTTTCTTCCACAGAAGCAAACATTTTTGGCTTCAAATCTCGGTCTGAGTGCGTGCTAACCACTGCTCTTTTTCGTCCTTTCGATATAGTTGCCTCCATTATCAAGTACACCTTGCCATCGAGAGTTATTTTCTCCATTACGTTTCCCCATTTCAAATCATAAAGTTCTCGGGAACTTGTAAAGTGTTGGGATTATGACTTTCTAAAAAGCCACGTTTAAACAGTTCTACTATGTTCTCCATTGAAAGTGGATTAGAAGCACTTGAGTTTCGCCCTATTTTTATTTTTTCTTAAGATAGCTCCATAGGGTAATCATTTTATCGCGTTGCGCGGGCCAGTGTTATGTTTTGAATGCTTTTTTTGTATTCGTTTTTTAGCCCAGTCTTCTCAAACTTATGAAATGTAGCTTAATGTAATGAGCAATGATGAAACAGTGTTTGACCATGATTTCTGTTAAAATCTAAGTTTTAGTATAGAATTATAAATGCCCAAGATATGCGTTTTTTACCGCTGTTATGTCTCCTTCGGTAAAATCGTCCAACGCTCTTACAGTAGGTCAAATCCGGTGGGATACAAATTTTAAAAACAAATGAAGTAGGGTTTGGAAAGGCAGTTTTTCCAAATTTTGCAAATTTGTCTTAGCCTGCAAATACAGCCGCCTCTCATTCGCTTCCGTCACTACGTGCAAAACGCATTTTGCACGTAAGAGAGGGAGGGAGGGAATGAGAGGCGGCTGTATTTGCAGGCTAAAAATTTCTGAAAAACTGTTCAAATAGTTTTCCCTGAAAAACAAGGTCTAACTAAGGTACGGAATTTCACCAAAGGAAACGCGAAAATATTCACTGTCAGTTTAGCCTTCTGTGCTAATGTTGACGTGATATATACAATATGGAAAAACACTGACGTTTTCCTTCGAGCCCGTACAGATTACTTAAGCCTTCGTTCCCAGCGCACTTTCGATCGTAAAACTATAGGGAGCCACCTTAAGCTCAAATTTGTGGCTTTCAATCACAGAGTATTCATTCTGTTGTTGTCTCAAATACCCCTCAGTGGAGTTTCTGAAACTTGTCAAAGAGTCGGGCTCATACTCCCCTCCATCTTTCTTTCGAATTTTAGTCCAGACCCCGAATCCTCCTTTCTTCCCGTCCCTAATATGGGGGCTGAACCCGGGCGGGCGAAAGAAGAGTCAGGATAACTTCTATGCGCATGCTCAGAATGAATCAATTAAAAATTACTACGTCCCAACTACACTGCTCGCGTCAATGTGTCGCGCAATGCCTTTTTCAGCTCGCGCTCGCGCGATCTCTTTGACGTTTATATTGTTACAAAAACGTAACTATCAAAATGTGGCCATGGTTTATCATAGTCTGTACTTTCATCGCATCGACAGCGAGTAGCGTCATTACATTTTTTCGTATTGTTTCTGCATATTAAGCGAGTTCGCAAGTTTTTGAAAGGAAAGTCTGATGCGTACAAGTAGCTCATTTGCATAATACAGCGTGTGCACTTTCAAGTCCAAGTCTGTTTTTTCAATTGTCAACAAATCTTGGCAAAGATTTCTTTCGTTATCTTTGAAATTGAGATTAAAACAAATCGAATGTGGTATAGCGTGGTACTGGTGAAATTCCACTGATTTGGGTTTAATTTATGTTTTTAATCAATCTGAATGCAGAAATTGTTGCTTGTACGTATTATCATTCAGAAAATCGCGCCACAAGCCAAACCTGGAAAATACTTCCAAATATGGTTTTTGCCCCCAAATAAAGTTTTTTTTTTGGGGGGGGGGGGGGGGCAAATGGCGGCGTTCTGAGCATGCGCATGCAAGTTACCTGGACTCTTCTTTCACCCGCCTGGGTTCAGCCCCTATATATGGCGGCCGGAAGAAAGGAGAGTTCAGGGACTGGACTATTCGAATTTCTGATGACATGGCAGAGGTAGTCTCCAATTCTCTGGTAGGAATTTCAGTCAGACTTGTTTTCTTCAAAAGAGGTGGCTCTTGAATGAACGTGACAAACTTAATGTCTGAAATCAATTTCTTTCACGTACTTGATAATCGCTCTTCCTATTCCTAGCTACTCATTTGTCACGTTTTTAATGCTCTCAGTTTGTCGAGGGTTGCTTTTATCAATGTACTCACACAAATTCTAACGGGTATTGTGAGAGGGTTATTCCTATACTGCAGTTAGCCATGTTTTTTCTCTTTGTATAGGGCCAGGTAATACCACAGGGTAGGTAACATATGTTGTTGCTATTATTATTTATCAAGATAATTCAGTTAATCTCAGTAACTTTGGACTTGTTGTCTCATTCGTTATTAGTGAGAGTGATCTTTCTCTAGCTGACGCGCACGTCCCCCCTTTGACCACTAAAAACAGAAGAGAGTATTATTTCCCGTGAAGTTTAAAGGAGAAGTTCACTCCAAAAAGTTTACATTTTTGTCTTCACCTATGACAAGTTGACATTGGGGTTTTCCACTCACCATAGTTTAGCCTCTAAAGTACCTGCCTTCATGTAGAATTCGTGTCGAAAGAAGATCAAAATTCGACTTCTGACTCCGCCATTTTGAAACTTTTTTGGCAGCCAGGCCTTGTTTATGTGACATTATTCCGTTCAATTAACAAACTAATGTCAGTTTTTCGTGCATCAGTCTTTATTGATAACAAAACAATGGACAAATGCCTGACAATAACAAATTTTGCATCTGTTGGCTTATATTGACAATGAAACTTAGCAAATGAGCGCGACTTGGCGTCCTTCAAAGGGTCAGCAAAATGTATCTTGTCCAAGTGATTATCCACTTCAATATCTTCACTGCTATCATTTTCGGGGCTTTGAACACGTTTGGCTCAAAATAACACTGATGTCCAGAAATAGAGGCTAATGAGATTCATGGCAAGCATCGCAAAGTGTCATTTTCATATTACTTTATATTTGAAAGAATTATGTTAGACTACGAGCCATCTATCTTTTTTCTTAGATAATATTTGGTTTTATCAACTGAGTTGATAATGTGAATTGGCCACCGTAAAAAGAGATTCAGAAGCTGACGTTTCGAGCGCTAGCCCTTCGTCGGAGCGAATCGAGGAATTGTGGGTTGTGTGTGGTTTATATATAGAAATATGGAGCTACGCTATTGGTCGGTGCCTGGCAATGTGAAGAACAGAATAAATTAGTTGAATGAAAAGCATTCGTTGATACCGTGAGGATTAAGAGTGCCGATTTGAAAACTAAATTTTTGTTTTAGAGTTTTGCGACTTTCTGTGCTTCCTTGATGTAGGGAGAGGCTGCAGACTGTCATATCTTGCGTAGAATGACTCGGCAGATTAAAGTGTCTAGCGACCGGTTTAGATGCGTTTTTGTCGTCTTTGTCTACGTCGCGAAGATGTTCTCGAAATCGGTCGCCCAGTCGTGCAAGTTATACAGTAGATGACATTGCCTGAGGTACAGGTAAAATGATCAGTGATCTTAATGGATCGCTTGGGTCCCGACAATTTCTCAATGTTGCAAATGAAAGGACATGTTTTGCATCGTGCGCGTGCACATTTAAAAGTACCGGGTTGTTCACTCGTTTGAAAAGCACTTCTGACTAAAAAGTTACCTATGTTTTTGTCGCGTTTGAATGAAATTAATGGCAGTTGCGAAAAGATTCTGCCAGTATCAGGATCATGTTGAAGTAATTTAAAGTTTTTTAGAATGATGGATATAACTGCGTGGTTGTGAGGGTGAAATGTGAGAGTGAATGGAATTCTATTGTCTCCTTCTGAGACATTTGTCGTGCTGACTGCCGATCAATTTGTTGGGCGCGATGATGGCCTGCTTCAACAACAGGCAGGATAGCCACGTTTGTCGAAAAACTCGCACATTTCCTCTGATTTTAAGGAAAAATCAGAGTCTCCACTACAAAGGCGACGAAGTCTAAGAAATTGAGAATAAAGAATGGAATTCTTGACATTCTCTTTCTCATTCTAATCAATATCTTCGCCAAATTCAGTGGTCAAAATTCTTTTTCACGTAACATTATGAGGATTACTATCAGAGCTATGTGCCAAAAACGTGACAGCCTCGACAAAAATTCTACAATGCCGCTCTGAACTGTCCAAAATCTGTCCAGCTATCTTAGTACAATCTATTCGCCCCAAAATCTAGGAGGTCAATTCTAAACTTTTTAACCATTTACACCAAATTAAGGCCCATAAACTTGAACAATTAACAGGTCCTCCTTATACTTGTGACTCATCAATTGAAAGTCTTAACACCCTATTCCAGAAAATCTTCCGCTTTCCAACGCAGAAAAATCCGTCCTCAGTAAGGGCTTGAATTTTGTTCCTTTCTTCGGAAGAGAGGGCGGCACTAAAAAAATTTAGAAAGCGCAAAGACATAATTGTCAAAGCTGCTGACAAAGGCGGCGCTTTAGTTGTTTGGCGGGCCGACCTCTACCAAAAAAAGCTTTGCGGCAACTTTCTGACTCCTCCTTTTATGCTAAAGTCAAAAAAGATCTCACTTGCACTAACCAACAAATTGTCAAGAGCACTATTAATGATCTTATAGTCAAACAAGATTTGCCGGCTACTGTTACTAATCTCATCATCACAACTCCTAGAACTTCATGTATTTACTTTTTACCTAAAATTCACAAACCTAACAACCCAGGCCGACCTATTGTCTCTGCATGTAGTTGCCTTACCGAACTCAGTTCTAGCTATTTGGACAAAATTATGGCACCTATCGTCAGATCTTTACCGTCATATGTTAAAGATAGTCAACACGCACTCCAAATTTTTCGCGATTTCAATTTCCTGGGCGAAGACAAACTTATTTTCACTATGGATATTACATCTCTTTACACTGTCATCCCTAATGGCGAAGGTCTTCTACCCACAAACATTTTTGGCTGAACTAGTTTTAACACTAAACTGTTTTTCATTCGCAGACAGTTATTATAAACAATTCAATGGTGTGGCCATGGGTACCAAAATGGGACCCAGCTACGCCAATCTTTTCGTAGGCTACGTTGAACACCAATTTTTCAATCAATACAACGGCCCCAAACCTGACCTCTACCATCGCTACATTGACGACTGTGCCGGCGCCACTTCCTCCACCAGAAAGCCTCAAACGTCTCAGGAGTAGAATAATAATAGAATTCCATTCACTCTCACATTTCACCCTCACAACCACGCAGTTAAATCCATCATTCTAAAAAAACTTTAAATTACTTCAAAATGATCCTGATACTGGCAGAATCTTTTGGCAACCGCCATTAATTCCATTCAAACGCGACAAAAACATAGGTAACTTTTTAGTTAGAAGTGCTTTTCAAACGAGTGAACAACCTGGTACTTTTAAATGTGCACGCGCACGATGCAAAACATGTCCTTTCATTTGCAACATTGAGAAATTGTCGGGACCCAAGCGATCCATTAAGATCACTGATTATTTTACCTGTACCTCAGGCAATGTCATCTACTGTATAACTTGCACCCTTTGCAAAAAGTTATATATCGGTGAAACAGGTAGACTACTAGGCGACCGATTTTGAGAACATCTTCGCGACGTAGACAAAGGCGACAAAAACGCATCTAAACTGGTCGCTAGACAGTTTAATCTGCCGAATCATTCTACGCAACATATGACAGTCTGCGGCCTCTCCCTACATCAAGGAAGCACAGAAAGTCCCAAAACTCTAGAACAAAAATTTAGTTTTCAAATTGGCACTCTTAATCCTCACGGTATCAACGAAAGCTTTTCATTCAACTAATTTATTCTGTTTTTCACGTTGCCAGGCACCAACCAAACCACACACAACCCACAATTCCTCTTTACGGTGGCCAATTCACATTATCAACTCAGTTGATAAAACCAAATTATCTTGTAATACTCCCATCGACGCAGCTTCACAGTTTCTTTAGAAACTTACCCCCTTTATCTTTTTTCTTAGTCCGTCGCATCGAACAAAACACGCGTGAATGCTGCCGCTCGCGTGTCGCAGCTTCGCCGTAAAGCTTCGCGCGTGGCTTACTGAAGAAAAAAAGAGAGACTGCTCCCAGTCTAGAATTGTGTTTTGGTGACTTTATAGGAAAGAGTACACTGATGCTTATCATAAGGAGCATGCGTTTCATTAATCTGCATTTCTGGACATATCTGCAAAACAAGAGACTGTAGGCAGCCTATACTTATGCACAAGTTAGACTTGTAGAAAATAGGTAGGCAATACGTACATAGTGGAAGATGAAATTATATAAATCGTTGTCATGTGACAACTTAGGAATGATACAGGCAAAGCAACAGTTCAGGCGTCAATTTACATAGCACATAATTTGCATAAATGTTCAAGTTGTGTTTTTTTTTTTCGGATAACCTCGAAGAATGTGCAACCCTCGACGGAGTTTATAGAGAAATATGCAAGCTATTATTTTTATTGAATCAAGGTAGAAGTATTTTTTCAAAGGAACTTGTTTATAACGGAAGATGCGGCATTCTATTTTGTTGTCTATTTTGGTTTCATACTCGTCCACCTTGTGTCACGCAACATGATTCTCTTTAGCGGTCAGACAGTTTTCTAAAAGAATTGGGGATTCCTAAGACGTAAGAAAGTATATTTCAACTTGAATGAGGAGTGCAAATAGTTTTACTGCTATCAGTATTATCAACAATATTGGGACCTGGGTTGGTCTCTATGTCATTCGTGAGTCGAATTAAATCAGGAATGTACCAGCTACAAGTGATTCGTTTACTACGTTTCTGACATGTGAACCAAACTTTTCAATACTGACAAATATATGACCTCTAAGTGAAACAAAAGTACAATAGAACACCACAATTTCCCCTTGAAGCATCCTCGGAATTCCTTGACCACTAAATAAATAGAATGCATGCCAACGACTCGCCTGTATTGCACGCGTACATGACGATAGCTCTACGAAAACGTCAGATTTGCTCAAAGAAACATTTTTTTCAGTATCAAAACTTATTTCTGGCTCCACAATATCGAAAAAGACTTCGACTAATGAGTACAATTTCTATGAGAAACATTTACAACCACATAAAGGTTAAAAAAACCAGCGCGACACATCGCAACAAACGATGATTCGGAGACAAAATTCACACCTTATGGGGCTTGAAACATGGGAAGGATGATTGATTGCTGGTAACACGCAGGATATTTTTGTCATGCAAAATAAATTGATACTTCATGGTTATATACACTTTATATACATTTTACATTACATTTTTTTTAATCTTTCCACACATTTTCCAAACACAACGAAAGAATTTTTGCAGCTATTGGAGAATATTTCAAATAATCCCCTACCGCCATCCCTCCCTAAAGAGCTCGTGGTAAATGTATGCTAGCATAAATTTGCATGCACAAATGTGACAATGAGCCTATTTTAGAACTCATGCACCTTACTGCGTATGAGTAAAAACGTAGCTCAAGAGCAGCCATAGCCTAGAGTGGTAGTCAAAAAAAGGCTTGTTGGAAGCTACAGACAAAATCCTTTGGACGGAATGACATCATGAAAATGCGACCTGGCTTCTAAGTACTTTTCAAAGTGACGACAGCGATGTCGTCTTTTGGGCTTCTTTGAATACGAATTGTATAAGGAAAACTTGCACTTTAGAGGCTGAAACTTGGTGCGGGGTTTTTATTAGCATTGACAAAAAACGTACGAGTGTTATCTTGCTTTCTTTTTAATATTAAAAATGTAGACTGGTGAACTTCAGATTGTAATGACTACGAATCGTGTCAGTAGTTAGGGTTTGGATATTAAAAAGGACTGAACAACATGGCAGTAGCTAAGGTTAGCAATATATGAGTGATACGGAAAAAGCAATTGGTGTTTCCTCCATGGGGCACACATATGTAATGCCACACTTATGTAATGAAACAGACGTTAAACATTGTTGGTTTTTTGTTCTTCTCTTACAGTTTTGGACCTTACGAAATTGAATACAACCAGAATAATCAAATGCCTGTAAGTGCTTAGTAACATGCACCAGTTGTATAATAGTGACTCATTCCACACAATTGCTTTTAATTTACAAATTTGGAATAAAGTAGATTTTCAGTTTTAGTTTGCACGCTTCACATTGTCACGTCTACCTAAAATCAATGAAGAGGGTTCTGGAAACCTCAGTGGTTTGAAATTCGAAACCCGCACTCCTTTTGAATCTCCGACTCGTAGTCCAATCTAAAGGTCCCTATTATACCATATAATATACAATAAGCTTACTACTCAACTACTTAGACAAAGATTTAGGAAAGTGTTTGTTACCAGCTTTACGAACATACATCAGTTGATCATTACAGTCTTAAACTGAATGCGCTTTTGTGACCAATTTACATTCCAAGCCAAGTTGGATTGTGTATCTTATGGGGGGCCGCAACCGATATGTCGGTCGATACAACGGTCGATACTCGACCAAGTATATGTGTATGATTGTTTCAGTTGATAATAGCGATCTTTTCATATGAATTTGCACAAAACTGAACATTTTGCGTACTTTTTTAAACTTGCTTCAAGAACGATTAACTTTCAACAGTTAACCAATGATACAACTTTGAAAACAAGAGATGTCAATTAACTAAATGTCTTATTTATCGCTTAATTCGTGGCACTGAAGCGTAGTAAAAATTCTCAGAATACAAAATTAATGTCAAGATCATGCAGCGTTTATATATTTTATACTAAAAATCTAACATTTGATAAATGACATGCTGCAATATTATATTTCAAGACATCGGCTCTTATAAGAAAGAAACTGGCCAGGATTTCAGTGTGGAGAGTCTTGGTTTGATCGTTACTTTGTACAGTATACAATCATATAATTATTATGATTATTATAATGTCATAATATATTAATAGCAAAAGTTTTTGTCATCAGCACCACACAAACACCTCGCACGATATGATAATAAGAGATGAAGCATCTGCCACTTTACAGTCGCACCGACCTAGAGACTTGCCCAGTGGAGGAAATCAAGTTGATTCAGACAGGGAATATATGCCTCTTAATCCAGCAACCAAGTTACGGAATTGGGAAGTCAGTCGGGAATATGTTCAGATCTCAAAAGTGATTGGAACAGGGACTTTCTCTCTGGTTGCTAAGGCATCGGCTTGGAATGTCAATGGAATAAAGGGACTGACAACTGTGGCTGTTAAAATGCTCAAAGGTATGTGCATTACTTAAATGGGTGAGCATGGCAAGGGCGTGTATAGCCCAGGGTGGTCTCTACAGTGAACAACTAATTTTCTTCAACAATTTGTGCGCTGCGACTTGCAAGCTCAATTCAACTTGGGACATCCTACGTCAAATTGATCACTGCAGTCTCTGCAAGAGCAAACCGGTCGATCTGGCCTGTAAAATAGATTTCGCTCATTTCCTGTGTGTTGCAAGACATTCATGTGCTTATACTAGTACCACAATCTATATCTGTTTGATCAGATGTTGTAGATTTTTCTTGTTTTAGGGAATTTTCGGTTCGCCCGAATGTAGGCTCGTGGCGAACATTGTCAACACCTGGATTTAACACATGTTTGAAAATTACTTAAACAAGAGCAAAAAGACCTATGTGCCAAATCAATGATTTATAAACACCGAACTCGAACCAAGCATTTAGCGAGACTTTAAGGACATCCACCACCAACATGAAGAAACAACATTAATGCCCATGTCATTTTATGGCTAAGGGGTGAATGATTTTCCCCATATAACACTTTCATTGACACCTTCTAGGAGTCGCTTAATTTTTTGGCGTAATGGACGAAGATCTTGACCCCTTCCATTTACCTTTCACCTGTTAATTCAATATTATTAGCTTGAACATTACAAGTATCCCTGCTTACATTCTTGACTTGTCCTTTGACTATCCTTGTAAATTTCCAGGGATATCTAATCGATGACCAATGACATCAATAAATAAGCAATGAGTAGTCGATGGGTAATCAACTGATTATTCATCGAATATTGGCGATGGTCAATGAGTAATCAATGAGAAATCGAAGCCCAATAATTTTCTGGCCTATCGATTACTCACCGATGTCATTGATTGCTCATTAATGACATCGGCC
Organism: Catalaphyllia jardinei; assembly: GCA_022496165.2. Taxonomy (NCBI): domain Eukaryota; kingdom Metazoa; phylum Cnidaria; class Anthozoa; order Scleractinia; family Caryophylliidae; genus Catalaphyllia; species Catalaphyllia jardinei. The sequence continues at coordinate 34,787 of JAEMPF020021130.1, read as the reverse complement.
GTTTTTATGCTAGTGAAGTTTAAGTTGTCTAGACACCTTTAATGTCTAAGACGTTAAAAATGTGTCTGGTATGAAAACAAGACGTATTTAAGTACTCACGCTAACCAAAAAACAAAAAGCAACTTTTAGCGCTAATATACGAACAAATCTAGCTGATCTTAACATGGCAGGCAGTTAAGGACGTCACGTTTTTATACTAGACAGGTTTTCTCAAACGTTCAAGGTAACTGATAAGAGATCTTAAAAGAATACTTTAAAATAGACAGACGTTTAAAGCGTGTTCCTTTTTTTCCGTTTTTATACTAGACGTTAAAGTCGTCTCGAGACAGCTTTAACGTTCGACGTGACATTAACGTCCATGGCAAAAAAACGGCTATTGATTAGCCATTGATATTATTGATTGCTCCTTGATGACCTATTCATTACTCATCGACTATCATTCTGTGCTAATGTTGCAATTTTTCCTGCTATTTTGTACCGATACTTTGTCAATTCTTTTATCTTTGTTTTACGTGTTTGTCTTCTGTAACAGGCACTCCTGTTTACGTAATTACGCTCAAGGCCAAACAACGTACCAGCATGTCGAGACCTGTAGATCTAATTAATTTCCTCTACTTGGCCGGCTAGCAGATTTTGTCTGGGTTGAAGCTTTTTTTGTTTTTTTCTTGAGATTCAGTCCAAACTGGTTCAATTCATTCTAGGACTGGCCAGAGCATTCAGCGAGGTCAAGCGAACTCGGAGTTAAAAGGCCACCATTGCTGGCTGCTGGTGCATCATTTTGCCTGAGTAATTTTTACATGTCTTTGAAATTTTGCATCAGAGCAGCAATTTGTTCCTTGAGAGTGTCATGTTATTTTCCTTTTTTTAGTGAATTTACAGCACTAGTAGGCAAGATAAGAGCCCTACATTTTCAAATTCAGATCGCAATAACTATATCCAAAGGAACACTTCCACACACCACGCACTAGTTTAATACCTGTCTCGTCGGCATGGTCGCCGTTCGTTAGGACCTGACTTATCCCAATCAGATCTGTATTGCGCCATAGAGTCACGTCTTTAACGCATCAGGTTTTTGCATCCTGCACCGTAAGTAGTCGAAATATCGCGAGTGAATCGGCATTTTGATGCAAACAAGAAGACTTTGTTATTATTGCATTCTACCACAATAAAAACAGGAACTTTTCTTCAATAATCGTTTTCGAGACTACCATCACTTGGACGAACAATCTAGACGAATTACACACCAGCAAAAATGTGAAGTAGTCAAACAATGATTCTTACGATGAAGGAATATTTTCAGTGAGGAAAAACAAAAGTGACTGAAAGTATAAGCTCGATTACCAGCCATGGTTCGAGAAAGCCCTGCCCTCTTCTTCTGTGAGGAACGTAGACCGTACACGACAGAGCAGCAGGAATCGATCCTACTGAAAGTCCTAACATTCTCATCCATTTTGCACTTGCAAAGAAAACATGAAGATGGACATGTTCCACGCATTTAGTCACCTTAAGAGCTTCTGCCTGAGAGACCGGGGCAGACTTAGAAATGAAGGTCGGCCGATTTTGCTTAAAATTGGTGCACAAAGTAGTTATGTTGACTTATGTAATATGCCAAAGTTTCACCTTCAACGACTTTTTTTAGCCGAGTTCTGCATATCAACCTTCCGGGGGTCCTCAGAGGCTGATTTTCAATACAATTATGGCCACTTTTTAATCTCTCTTTTAGCAACGTAAAATTGCTTTCAGACAAAACCAAAACCATCTTTGTAAAGCCCTATTCTCAGGCTTTTATGGGTAAGAACATTGGCTCATTGGAACTTTTTGTTAGCATGTGGCTGTTATCACAACTTGGTCCTATTAGTAGCATATGTGAGAGGAACCGGCCTGTTTTTCAGATCATATATTTTCCATGCCCATGTTTTATATCTTGAAGTCTTAGTATCCCCGCAAGGTTAAGCCCTTAGTTTAGTAATATCAAGAAAAAATACTAAGGTTGAGGCTTTTTTTTACCATGAAACACTTTAAGAGAAATTACCCTCTACGCACTTCAGATCAAAGTCTTAATTCTCTATTAGCTTTGAATTTTAGACACCAGCCGCACATTTAACAAGAAAAGTAATCAAAATACAATGGAACAAGTTGTTTACTGGGTATATAAGTTTGATGGGAAAGGGTGAGTAAAACAAAACTTTATTTATGGGACTTGGCCTTGTTTCCATAGCAACCTTGTTTTGTCAATCACAATTACCCAAAGTTTGGGATTTCTCGTCTAATTCTTAAGTTTCTATTGACGTTTTCAAGTTTCCTGTGACAAACAATTTTTTGTACTTTTGGTACCCCTTCACTACTCTTTTAATGTTATTGTAATTGGCAAAAGTGATCTTTTGACTTGATAGAATAGTCATATTAAATCCAGACTCGTGGATCTAATATGAGGGATGTTTTGGAGTTTATGGCATTCTAACGTCACGTGCCTTTATAGCTGATTATTCACTATAAGCCCTGAGTTCTTTTCTCCTTCCTCCTTCCAGAACATGACAAATAATTTGTGACTAGTGTTACTGAAGCTCTGATTTAATTGCGCCGCAAGTAGAGGTGGTTTGTTTCAGAGTGTAATTGCGCGAGTAATTTCAAAATAAGACCAACACGAAGGGCGAGATCATTTTGAAATTACAATCACGATTACTCCCTGAATTGTACGACACAAGTTCCAGTTACTAATTAATCGTATCTATAACAGATTTCGGACTTTTAAAAATATCTTTTGAGAACTTCCTTTGGGCCATAACATCTGTAACGCTTTACATCTGTAAACACTGCGCAAAGGAAGGCATGAAAGCGCGAATAATTCATTTGCGAGTCACGAGGGTATTCAATTACAGGTATCCAAGCTATTCGCGCCAAATTATTTGCTTAGAGTAGTTCTTGGTAACATTGTTTTATCTCCATTGTTTTTTGACTTTATAAATATTTTTAACACTTTTTATATTTTTTACATATTTTATCACACCTTAGTGTCCGCCACATTTTTATCTATTATAACTTGTTTTTTAACTTATTTATGCTAATTTAGAGAACTTTTATACACTTGAAAATGACCTCGGAGAGGTCGCTAATATTTATCTCAAAATCCAAGCTATTATTATTATTATTATTATTATTATTATTATTACTATTATTATCATCATTATTACAACTGTTATTACACTTTTTCTCTATTACCTCTATTACCTTTTTATTAGGTTAGCTCTAACCAGTACCCATGAAGAACATACCTATTTGGCTGTAGCAACCTACAGGCAAAAAATACTGGACAACGATCATGCATTATGCTTCAACCGTTCCTTTTACACACACTGTATTACACATTGTGGCAAATTTGCATCCTTTTGAGCTCTGAATAAAGAGGAACTCTAGCTTGCAGTGGTCCAGCGAAGGAGTCCTTCCTTGTCTTGGGTCCCTTAACGTCCACTTTAAACTCCATGCAAGCTTTCTTGAGGACGTTTAAACGAAGCTCTTGAAGTTTTCCCTGCTTACCCAATCTACAAAGCTTGTGTTGCAGAAACATAATTGGGTAATCTAGATCTGTCTGCAGTTCATTTTCAACAAGCCGCTCTAATGCTTCAACGTTTATGTCCTGATAGATTGGCTCTTCGTCGGCACTCTCCAAACATTCAGGAATTGGCCTGCCTGTCTCAAAACCTGCTTTACGTTGTGACTTGGAAAGGTTGGAGAAAAGACTTGCCATCTACTTAGAGGTCTGCCACTCATTTGGCTGGAACAGCAATTCCCCTCTAGCGTCGCGCGCGTGCTGAAGGTTGTTGCTGAAGGTTGTCAAACATGGAGAACATCTTTACGCATCCCTGTTCCAGACAGGAAACCAGGCCATCTGCTTTATGGGACCTGGCTGAAGGATGCACGGCTATTGCGCCAAGACAACCAGGTTGTGAGGAAAACGGCACTTGAACCTTTAATCCTGTCTTTTCTTGACCTCTTGTTGTAACTGACCCATGTATAAAAATGGTCCTTCCCAATCTGCTACGCTTTCCAGGACCAAACACTATCTTCATAAAAGTGGAAGTTGTTACGAAAACTTTTTCCAGGAATCTTACACACTTCGACATTCATCTTGGTTTTGTCGATTTCAACCACAGCAAAGCGGCAGGCTCGGACACCACCGTGGGACTCTAGAGCCAGTTTCATTTCTTCAGTGGTTGTTACATCATGACCTTCGTTAACCCAACGTCGGATGTGGGTTTTCATTTACACAATCCTACGGTCACAGACATTTTTCCCTGACTGCGGATCAGAGAAATCATAATGCACAACTACTATTTCATGTCTGGCTGACAAAGCTTGGAGACTCAACAGTAGCTCGGTGTTCACAGAGTACACATTGGTAATTTGGGGATCTTCCAACTTGGCAACTTCGAGCGTGTGCTCAATAATGGAAGCAATACTAAACCAATCCTGGACGCATGCATCAAGGAGGTGAACAAATGTTTCTCCCTCAACTCTGTGATCTCCACTATTGTCTTCTCCCTTAGTCACACAGGTCACATGCCAGCTTCGGCCACGCTTGCCAAACAAGCCATCCATCTGTTCACGGAACTTCATTGGCTGGAGCTTCATTGCCCAGTCCATGATCATCAACATACTTCCACAGTCTAGATTAGCAAGAATGTCTTGCATTGTCTTGAACAATTGTACGCAGGAGATGTGATTCCAAGCATGAATGCATTTTGTTGCCTGGTTCTGCTCGTGGAGCAGACGTGCTCTTAAATCATCGTCATTCTTTAATGACATTGGTAAACCTTGAGCGTTCATGACAGGAAAGGTCATGGTTGTGATTACAGGACCCAGAGAACTCTGCATTGCTTGGATCACTGAGAGAAAATGTGGTGCAGTGGTCTTTACATCTCTCTTCACTACTAATGTGCGTCTTGTAGTCTGTCTTCAGATATCTTTTGGTGGCCTTCAGATCTTTTGTGATTTTGTCTGCCCCGGTGATTGTCTCCCAGCAAGGAGACAATGTGTTTTATCTTCTCAAACGCCTCATTTCCTTCCGTAGCGCTGTAATCGAGCCCCTGGAACAAGATCTGTTTAAATGCTGAGCAGGCTTCTAAACTGATGCGGAAGAGAGTTCGCTCCTGTATGGCTTATTCGGGAAGGAATTAATGTTCTTATTGCTGCTGGTACAAGCAGTTTCTCTCCACTATCCAGCTTAATTGTCTTTGTACTATAAGACACATTCTGCAAAAGGGTGGATGTCGAAATGAATTCCAAAAAGTGATCAGTTTTTGTTGTCTCAAGTCGCATTCGATGGATTTCTGGAGGATTGATATGCTTCCCAGGCCCTCGTAAGTCAGCATGTGTATGGGCATCATCAATTTACTGCTTTGAAAGACCTGGAATAATTTCCTGTAATTAACTTTTTCTAAACTTGTTTACAAACAATGACAGTATTTGCAAACGTGTTTCCCTGTTCTCAGCTTGATTATAAGCTTCTGCTATGCTCTCCATTACATCAGAATGCTTAGATTGATCAACTGGCAAGGACTGCATTGTGGCAAACTACAAATCGGCTTCACATCCAGGAGCAAGGCAATTTAAGGTTGTTTCAACAACTTCCCTTGCCTTACGCACAAAATAGCCCTGTTGGCGCTCCCCTAGTTCAGACCATGACAACCTTGATGTACACTGGATTGGACTAATCCTCGTCAAGGTATAGACTGTCCTCAAAGCTTTTCTCTGCGGATGTGGCCAGTGAGGCATCTAATCTAACAAAGAGGTTTCATCATGAAGAACTTCCTTCAGTTCAACTTCAGTGTCTTGGGCCTCACTACCTGTAACTGGGTTGCCCTATAAAAAATCAAGCACAATGTTTTGTTTAATATATGTATCACATACGGGGCAAAATTACTGAATGCTGATTGGCTGAGACAGATGGCATTTTTTCTTAATCACGAGGGCACTTTTGGTAATCAAGAGGGCATGATTACTTGATGCTGATGAGTTTGATCCAAACACGGTTATTTCATTGTAACGTGGAAGAGAATCAACATGCAACAAAGCGCAGTCTTTTGGTGGAAAAGCAAAAGGATTTTCTTGGAGAAGTTTGCTTCGGTTTGACTTATTAGTATTACAGCTCACCTTATCGGCGTAAAAACAGCCTAGATTGTGTTGGTACGTGAAGTTTTCACAGTGAAAAGGACAGTTTTGAATTCAAGAAGTTATTAATGCTCGTTTTACGTCTTTCATTGATCGATGAAGTAGTTTCACGCCGTTGCAAGCTTCGCAAAACAGGTGAATAAAATTAGATTGCTTAAAGTTTTATTTGTAAAGAAATTGCCTTGAGGGAATTGAACCAAGTTACTGTGTTCTGCATACTATTATGGTAGGCTTTCCCCGTGCTACTGCTAATAATGACAACCGGCAAACCTTTTTTTCGCAACGGCAAGACCTTGAAAGTTGTCCTTTGTACAACATTTTGCCCTTTATGTGATAAACAAGTAATCGCAAGTGCTCTCGGGCAATTAAGGATTAATTTAATACTCGTAATACTACTAATTAAATACTCGTGAAATTAATCCTTAATTGCCCTCGGCCCCATGCGATTAGGTTTCAATACACACTTGATCTAGACCAAATATACTCATGCGCCCGTTTTGTCCTCCCTAACCAATTTGGGAAAACAATGAGGTCATAATACAAAAATAATAACCTGAACCGTAAAATTCCCACCGTTCAGTATCCTCATTGTAACATATCCCGCCCACTGCCCAGAATGTGACACGAGGAGACTAGTCCCTGCGCAGAGACCAGTCCCCTCGTTTTGCCGACCTTCAAGCTCTACAGCGTTCTTCATTTTGTAACAGAGCACGTCTGAATTTCCAAGTTTATGCGTTGCGTGACATCAAATTGCGGCCCGAGAAGGCTCTTCTCTAGGTCAAAAGGTGAGTCATCGCGTAAGTGTTTGCCAACTGAAGAGTTCCTGCACTAGAAGAAGTATTAATTTGAATGTGTCGAAGCTCTAGAGTAATACCTTTTCGTTTAAATGGCAAAACCCAGGAACATGTTTCAGTTACTTTACGACCGCCGAGTGGCACCAACATGGCGTCTCCATACAAAGCTCTATAAATATGGTTGAAGCACTTCTCCAAATAAAGCGCAAATGAAAAGGTGCGCGGACCTCAGTCTTAGCGAGGTTGTTTATATAACAATCATCTATCATATCTCAGATTCTTGAGTTAATTTATTGAATGGTTACGATTTTTATTTTTGATGTTGTTACAGTGCAAGCCAGGAATAGATAATTTGTCTTTGTTTCAGACCCTTAAAACTTAGAAATAGTTTCAAGCTTTTACAAGGCGAATAGTTTTGAAACAGCAATCTTAATCTGTACGGAAAACTTCAACTTTTGTTCAGATCACCTTTACTTTAATATGAGAACTTTTTAATGGCACAGATACTTTTTCCACAATGAAGCTATCAGACGCTATCAGATTTCGAGACGGCAAGTGTTTGTTTTTCAAAAAAAAATGTTGCAAACGCAGTGTTTTTATTGAGTTTGGAGCAATGCAGAAGCTAGTTTTCATAGCTAGTTTGATCTGTGGCTGTATAATCCCCTTTTCACAGTCAATTTTTACAATTTTATGATCAACTAAGTAGCACAATACAACTCGCTATAAATTTGCTACTATTATCTTCGTCATTAAAAATTCAATTTCAACGAGAAGAGGAATCATTTTTCCTAACAAATACAAAATGTATTAGCTTAATATGCTCGAAGTACAACCAGGAAAAAAAGGTATTATTTACAACATGTTCTTCAGTTAAAAATATATTGCGACTGTTTCTAATATTTACATTATTTACATTGTAAGTTTCACTGGCAAAGGTCTTAGCGCTGGCCACTTCAGGTTTGTTTTGGTCAAAGCAGGCTTTACATATGGCTTTGAAAATGAGATAAAATATAATTATGAATAAGTTGAAATATTGAAGCGTGTAAAAAAACTCTTTGAACCTTGCAAAATAAATTTATGCCTGTATCAGTACACTCTCCCTAGGATACTTACGGGATGCGATGGGTATCACAATGCCGAACTCCCGAAATATACTGTCTGACACATCAGCGGTGACCTTCGGTTTTTTCAATTTCGTTGTTTCACCTTGGTGGAAAGGGTGTTCACATGGCCCACTTTTGTCACGCAAACGGGTGAATTTTCAGCGGTGACGTGGACAAATCACAATTGTCGTTAATTTATCTTTCGTGACGCCAGACAAGCAAGCTTGGTTAAGAATTAACTTCCATTCAGGAAAATTGTCAATTCTGTGTGACGCGGTCAGTTTATTACCACTAGCGCCCACTTTGACCAGCAGGTGCGTAACATCTCGATCTAAGGGGTGGACCATTTGATTTTTGATTGGGGGGGGGGGCCCCCCCTTGCAGGATTTTTAGGCTGCTAGATTTTTTGTTGTTGTTGTTCCAGCCCTGCAGGATTTTTTTTAATCTCCATGTCCTTGCATTATGTTTTTTTTCTAATGGAAATTTAAAACAAATTTTGAAGTTAAATTGACCATCATTAGTTACTCAAAATTCACCCTGTTAAAAACCACCTTTACACACAATGCCTTTTGAAGTTTAGATCTTTCTTTAAAAGCAATGAAGAGTTTCATCTTCATCTCCACTAACCTGCTGCTAGTTGATTTCCCTGTCATGCTAGTGGATGTTATACATCACTTGCCCACTTAACAAGTGAACATTTTTTTTCTGAGAAATCTATGTGCTACAGACTGTTTACAATTATTTTCGTGGCTTGAAAAAAAGCAATGAACACAAAATGATGTTTTATAGAACTCAGCCAAAACACGAATACCCAGAGGAAAAAAAATGCTCTTCGATATATTCGATTGTCTTTTGTCTTTCTCGTACACATATCCAGAGCATCAGGTTAACATTCTTTGTATATTTTGAACCCTGAAGCAATTCAATGTGGCCTGCCTTTACTCTTGTTCCAGTTCCTTTTCTATTAAGTAAATCTTATTTTGTTACAAAAATACCTGCACGTGACAACTGTTAGGATGGGAATCTGAATGCATGAATATCTTTGAATAATACCTTCTAGATCAGAGGGTTCACTTTAATAGGAAATCTAATTAGCAATACACGCGTCCTGCTTGCAAAATACCAAATCACGCATCAAAAAGTGTGATGCCCAGTCCCGTATCATTTGACCCACGGCTACTTTTGGGGCCGTCACGCATCACGCAAAATCCTTTGCCACGCCCTGGTTAAGGCTGCTCGATATTTTTTTCCTTCTTAAGAATTCTGCAATATATTTTTTTTAAAACCAGAAGCATATGCTCGATATTTTTGGGGGGATTTGCACAACCGCCCCGTCAAAAATCAAGTGGTCCACCCCTAATGTCGCTAATGGAGAGTCACAGCAGGCTCTGACGGCTCGTGCCTTGCATATGTCAACTTTTTCCAAAAGGTGTACCGTATACTCATGGTTTTGATTTTCCAAGAGACTAAACTGTAAAATCCAGACTTTTGCTACTCTGCCTTTCAAGCCCACTCAAATGGACTCTAATGAAACAAATTCGCTTACAGACTGAATAGATCTAATTAGCTTAATTAATAGATCGCAGATAGTTTCTTTTCTCGGAAATAACAAAGCCGCCGACAAGATGTCCACTTCCTTCTAAAAGGCCATATATTTTTTCCCCAATGCATTTTGTTGATTTAGGACAGATTTAAGTCCACACTACATTCGGATTCTACACAAAAAGGAACTGGCATAGCGCGTTAGCGGGCTAGACTCTGGATCGGGCGGTCCTAGTTACTAGGGCGTTGCCATGTCGTCTTGGGATGGCAATTTTCTTTGACATTGGCCTCTCTCAGCCCAGATGTATAAATAGACACCAGTGATTATTATCCTGTCCAGGAAAGAATAGTAGTAACCAATTTAAGCTCCAGCGAGTACGAGGCACTAGGGCATGGGACGACTTACCTTACCACCTACAGCGTGCATAATGGCCCTCCAGGGGGATTATCATCTAGGTTGCTTCTTAAAACGGAAACCGGAGTTAAGGGTCAAACGCCTTCCAAACGCAATTCAGTGTGAGTCCATAAAGACTTACTTTTTATGTTATCTACAGCTAGGGGTGCCATAAAAACCACAAGTCCTTAAGGGCTCCAAGAGTAGTAGTAGTCTTTAAAGGAAATTCACTCCACCCCTGTCCTATCTTTGGATATCTATGCAGTAAACCGGCGATTTAGTATAGTTGCCACCATGGATCTGTGCTGCTTCGGAAAGCAACAAAAGAAAAATCCTGATAGAGAAAGGAAAAGTGTGCCCGTGAGTAATCTTCTGGCAATTCAGCGGATTGGCCTCGAAAATGGACCTTCTTGGACGTCCTTATCAATCATTTACAGCATACGTGAGCTGTTTACACTGGGGCACTGGGTATGAATAAATATTCAGTAAACAAATCATAACATTCGTTTTTCAGGTTCTCATGTAAGTTCTATCATAATCATATACTTCAATATCAAGGAGACGAATCTGCACGAGAAAACAACTGAATCCCAAGTCAACCAGCCAGCAAACTACAATGACCTCGTCACGTACTGTTGTGACAGTCGCGAGTGAGGCGGCAATTACGTCACTCCCATGAGTGAGAGACTGAGTTCGAGTTGAGAACTGAACGCCTCGTGGAGAGTTACGTGTTCCGAACTCTCTGTTAATTAGCTTACGTTTTCGGCCCCTTTGTAAGTATTAATCGACCTGTGTATATTTAACTCACAACGACGCGCTTGCGACCAATTTATCGCTGGGGCTAAAGTTTTTAATGTTACTTCACTTTTTCTTTTTTTTTCTAAGTGAATTTATCCAGACACAAGAGTGAGACTGCAATTTGTGTTACACGATTAGCTTCAATTATATTCGAAAGGTTCAAGGCGATTTTCAAGTAGTGTCACGACAGACGTTGTGGCTGCATTTAAAGCGACCGATAAGTTCTTTTTTCTTCAAAAGATATTGAAGTCCAAACAGGTGGGTTATAGTACTACTGAATGGGACTACAAAGCTTGCTTATATCCTGATTTAATTAGCGCTTCATTACTACGGGCCACAGACGTGTTACGTTGAACGAGTTGAACAAAAAAGATATAAGTAACATTGCAGTTTAGACGAAAAAAGATGCAATTTTGCATTGTGATTAACCAGCAAGAGATGTGTTGTTAGGTAAATAAAGAGTTTTCGCAGCAGCTCTATTGCCCGTAATTTTCAAGACTTCTTCCAAGTAATTTATAACCGCTGTCGGACCGCTATCTGATCGGTCCTAAAACGAAAATCACATAAAAATTTCTTATTAACGGCAAGTCTTCGGTGACAATTAACTTCAGAGTCTCTTTAAATCATAACTTGGAAGGAAAAAAGACATTAGCCGAAATTAAATGGCTGACTTTTGCAGACAGGCTTGTGGAAACTTTAACCGGAAGTGACCTGGTCTGAATGTGGCTGTTGGTCTTTTATTTTTCAAACGTACGTGGGTTAGAGCCACGAGAGTAGCATAGGACTATTATCTATCCTCCTAAAAATGATATTAGTATTGTATGCACTGATTCACCAGTTTCCTTTAGTTTTAATTGACATTTGTACCCAAGCCGGAAAAGTCCACTTAGAAGTCATCTTTTCTCTATTTCTGATAGAAAATGCACCAAGCTCTGATAGAAAGGATTTGCTTTCGGAGCTAGATTTGATGAAGAAACTGAAGCCGCATCCACATGTAATCAAGCTAATGGGATGCATTACTGAGACTGGTAAAATTGAATAATACTTGCTTTTATAGCTTCTTCTATTGAGAAACAAAATACAATGGATACCGGTAATCTGGAACAACCGCATCTTCTCTTTGCAGAACCGTTACTTGTCCTTATCGAGTACATACCTTATGGTGATCTGTTGGGTTACCTGAGGAAGAGCCGTGGCCTGAATGACACCTACTTTGAGGACCCTGACGTTAAACCCCAGACAAATTTGACGTCAAAGCAGCTGATGCAATTTGCTGGGCAGATCGCTGATGGAATGAGTTACCTTTGTTCCATTAAGGTGAACTCCAAAACATACATTCAAATTGAGTGAAAGAACGAACGACCCAACTATATTTATAAAACTCGCTGAAGATGATCTTTACAGTATAGAAAATATATGTTTTGTACAAAACGGTTTACATATTTGCCTTGACTTGTGGCAGTTCAATGAAGAAATCCATGTGACCAACAGGACCGTTTTCGCGGGAAAAAAATTTGCGCTCGTCAAAGAGCAGCAAAAAGTATTTTTCACTAGAAATTGTGTTCGCAACATATATAAACTTATATTCAATTGAATCGTCGATGAAGTGATCTTTTCTGGAATTTTTTTTCCTTCAGGGTCAACACAAATCACGCCAAAGTTTTGCAAAAAAATATCTTCAAAACCCCGACTTTGAAGCGTATTGTCACTAAGCATAAATAGCTACCACACATCGGTAGTAGTAAAATCTATTCTTTAACAATCCAGCTTCATCATGTTAAAGTTTCAGCGAAATCGAACAAAACCAGAATTCATTAGAATTTTTCTTGTGACCTTGATTCATCGCTTTACGCAACAAAGGAATCGATGGTCGCCCATAGTAACCGGAAAACATGGGAATAACATCACGCGACATTTTGCTAAAAAAAATTCACAATAATTGTCTGAGAACTGAAAATTCAATGGGAACATCTTTTTCGAACGTTTTTTAGGTTATTTAGACAAAAACATGACCTCGGCAGTCTACAAAAGCGAACGAAACAAAAAACATACACTGAGCGTGCGAAGAGCCGGTAATTCATTCACCGTGGCTTAGATCACGTACAAGTTGAAAAAGCTTACTTGTGGATAATTTCAGCCTCAGAAGCCAGCAACTTGTCCCAAATTTCTTTCTCTATACTTACAAATGTTCATACTTCCATCTTAGAAAGATTTGGCCCCAAGTTTTGAGCAAATAAACATTTCGTCGACGGTGACAGCCATGACGATTTCCGTATACTAATTAGCTAACGCGACAAAACGCTCCCGAGGAGGGGATATGACGAAAAGGGCTGAAAAATGGTCTGTAATTGGCTAATGATAAGATGATCCCACTCTCCTTATTTGGTGAGAATCGAAAGTAACGCCGATTTTCTGTCACGATTCCACGGTGGGATACGCATGTATCCCACATCTGCCGGCGTGACAACAATGAGTTTGTTCTTGAGAGTATAGGTGTTATTCCCAAGGTAATCACTCTCAACGTACTTTTTAGATCACTAGCACCTGATCTCGACGGGTCCCATGCCTAGCAACAACTTGAGAGGTCTTACTTTGAAAATAACGACCACATTGGGTATTAAAGGGACACAGTCAGCTTTGGGACTGCGTTTACCTGGACATTAGTTTTCTCACTTTGAAAAGAGTTCACCCCAACTTGAAATCAAAGTACATCTATAATTCCGCTTCAATCTTCGCAGTGTTTTGCTTGATTTCAATCGTTTACTGGAAAACGTGTTTTTGAGTTTTCTTTTCCTCATCCTATGTTGTTTTTATCATAGTTGGTTAAAAACTCCTTATGTCTCTCTGATATGCCAAATGCTGATGATACACAGCTATATTTATCTTTTGAAACGTCATCGCCTGAGGATGTGTCAACATGTACATCTGCTCTTGAAGATTGTGTTAAAGATATTGACCTTTGGATGTTAAACAACAAGCTGAAACTGAACAGTGGGAAGACTGATATTATAGTTTTTTCATCCTCCTATCGCCCACGTCCTGCGTTAAAAAATCTGGTGATTGCCTCACACTGTTGACTGTTCAACTACTGCTAAAAATATTGGGGTTATGTTTAATAACTCTCTATCGATGTTGCCGCACGTTACTGCTGTTTGCAAGTCTTCGTTTTTTCATTTACGCAATATTTTTAAGATTCGCAAGTTTCTTACGATACATGTAAAACTCTAATTCATGCCTTTGTTACTGCAAGGATCGACTATAGTAACTCATTGCTCTACGGTCAGCCTAAATGTATCTTGAAACGTTTACAGAGTGTCCTAAATAGTGCTGCTAGGCTTATTCACCTTACTAGTAGATATGAGCATGTTACGCCGTTGCTTATTCAACTTGATTGGCTACCAATTGAACAAAGAATAACTTTCAAAATTGCAGTAATTACATTTAAGGCGCTTCATGGTGCTGCACCTAGCTATATCACTGATCTCATCAAGCCTTATACACCTGGTAGACTTCTTAGATCCTCCAATGAATTTTTACTTTCTACATCTAAATTTAATCTTAAAACTTATGGTGGCCGGTCTTTTACTATTGCCGCACCTTCTGTTTGGAACGCACTTCCATTCGAACTTAGATCTTGTAATTCCCTTTCTTCTTTTAAATCTAAGCTCAAGACTTGGCTTTTTAAAATTGGCTATGATGTTGTATAGAATGATGATGTTTTTATAGGATGATAATGTAGTTTTGTAGTTTTGTAGGTTTAGGATTTTGCTGTTATTTTTTTATTATGTAAAGCGCTTTTGGTCCATTGGGAATTTTTATAGAATGACAATGTAGTTTTGTAGGTTTAGGATTTTGTTGTTATTTTTTTTATTTGTAAAGCGCTTTTAGACCATTGGGAATTGGCGCTCTATAAATACTGTATATTATTATTATTATATTATTATATTCAACGTAGTTGGATACCAGATATACCACCAGCAACGTACAGTTGTTTCTTTCAGATAATTCATCGTGACTTGGCGGCCAGAAATGTTCTTGTTGGTGAAGGAGAGAAGTGTAAGGTGACAGATTTTGGTATGGCGAGGAATGTTCACCAAGATGATATTTACACCAGACAAAGTCGAGTGAGAATTTAAAAGTGCAGCTCAAGATATTCTGATTCAGTTTTACTCAGCAGTTCAGTACAAATTGATCTTGACAGAGAGAAAGAGCCACAATACTTAAGAAATGAAAAACGTGTACCGTGTTTCTATCAAGTTATAGAAACACGAGTGGAAGTTTGGGAGAACGAGAAATGCTGTGGGAACACGAGCCGCACCACAACTTTTTCGAGTTCTCCCAATTCTATAACTCGACAGAAACACGGAGGACATGTTTTCTACTTCTTTTTAGAAAACACCGCGACGAGAAAAAAGAAAACAACTTGTTAACTTTGATTACCAAAATGTAAATTCTCTTTGCTCGCGTCATCACTACGTCAACAGCGCGCGCTGGTTCTGTGTCTCCATCGAGTTCTACAAACACGATTTTAACCAATCAGCGCGCTAAATTTTCTAGGTAGATTTAGCTACGCCTAAAAGCGGAACTCTTGTTTGTAAGAAGTTAACCTTTAAGGAAAAAGAGGATCTGTCAGAAACTCGAAGATGATCAATTGTGAGCACGAAATTGTGTTATTTCACTATCATTTTATCCAGTTAATTTTTGCAAACTGTACCCAATAAGCGTACTAAATTTTTCCAAGTTTGTAGAAATTACGTTCCCAAAATAGAATATGGGTAGATAACGCGCCAGGGGTTAGTTCGCACCGAGATTTTGCCTTTGCACGTACTCCCTCGTACTCCCCCATCGCAAAAACCTGACGTGACCAGTACCTGGACAGCGGTCAACTTTACGCAAACACGCGACCTCTGAGCCTGTAAAATGGTCACGAGATACTGGTCAGCAGATACCTTGTTTTGACTGCTGTAACTCATATGTTTGTGCAAAACAGGGTCGACTGCCAGTGAAGTGGACTGCTTATGAAGGTTTACTCTACGGGACATACACCACACAAAGTGATGTGTAAGTTACTTTTATTATTATGCAGTACCAAACATGTTATAAACCCTTTGCTTAAGCATACAGATGTACCATCTGTTTTTAACTTCTCGTTTTATTGCAGCATAAGAGATAATATACTTTTAAAACACAGCGGCCTCCCTCTCTTTCCACGTGCCAGGATTTGCCAGCAATGCGAGTGTAGTGTCTTTCTAAGAGCTGGCTATTGTATAAGTGAAAGCGCGTGAATGTCATTTGCAAGGCTGCAAAGGTTTTGTTATTAAACTACTTTTATTTTAACCTAATCCGAACGCTATGGACAATTTATTGATAGTTGCTGTTAATTTTCAGGTGGAGTTTCGGCGTTGTTCTGTACGAAATATTTACTGTGGGTATGATTTGTTTGCCATTAATTAAAATAGAATACTTTTATCAGTCAGGCTCCTTATCTACATAGTCACGAACAATGTTTTGTTTATTTACGATGTTCATAGGTGGTTCTCCGTATCCAGGGATTAACGGTCGTGAAATTGCAAACAAGCTTCAGCAGGGATACCGGATGCCAAAACCTCAACACGTTGATCAGCAGCTGTGAGTGTTATTGCTGGTATCTACCTTGAACTTCAAACTTTCAAACTTGCATAATGTCATATCGCTGAAACAATCATCCACAACTGAGGAGCCCTTGTGTTTGTTCAAAGCTAGCTGGTCGCATGCTTATCACAATTTCAATCGCGTCGTCGAGGAGGCAACGTGGCCGGATGTTTAGGGCACCGGACTTGAAATCCGAATTCGCGGGTTCAAGTCCCGCTCTGACCACTTAGCTGGAGTTGTTTCGCGGTGGATCCTAGTTCAACTCCTCGGTCATGCTTGTAAATAGCCAACTGATCTGCCTCCTGCCAGTTGGGATTTTTATCCACGTTATGTCCACTTGCATCAGTTATTTGTTTCATCATTTCGTTTATTTGGCCATGAAAAGCTCCACTGGGAGAGTGGTCAATTAAGATATTTATTTCTTTATTTGTTTGTTTGTTTATTTAGTTATTTTTTTTTTATTTAAATTAGTATAGGATTTTACCAGTTTAAGTTTTGGTGCGAATACCTAATTTTCAAGGATTCCTAACAACTGATATTGTCTCTTTGCTGTCCTTTACAATAATTCTCAACTTTGTTCCGGAACTGATCCCCACAGAAATATGCAATCCACAAAAAGTTATCCAAGTTATATTTATGCCTTCAGGGTCCATTACCTGACATTATAAAGTGAAATAACTCCCAAACAAAACGATGTTGATGTTGGTCCTTTCTGTTTAGTTACCAGATTATGTTACATTGTTGGCAAGAGAATCCAGACGACCGACCGACATTCCCCTCGCTTAAAGACAGCATCACTCAAATGACGCAAAATAATAATGTATGTTTCATTTCTTCTTTGACATTATCTTTCCTTTTAGCTTAACGTTCAGCTTAATTTGGAAAAAGTGTGAAGGAGTTGGTATTCAGAAATACTGATTAAGTTAATTTTCACTTCTGTTTTTCAGCACACGTATGTAAACATGAAAGAATACGATACCAATTTATACTCAAATGTTGACGACCTCCTTGTATAGGAAAGAAGACCGTTAATAAGCTGTTGAGGACCCGGACAACAAAGAGAGTTTTACGTCATATTTTAGCAGCAGGGATGCCTCGATAATTAACAATTATTTACCGAAGTGCGGGTTAACATCCAGCACTTATCACGTGTACTGAGGTAAATAATTGTTTCAATTAGCAAAATAGCCGCCCTCAAAATCGCAGTTTTCTTTTATGATCAAAAAAATGCCTTTCATATTGGAGTACGGCTCATCAAACATAAAAGAAAAGTCACATGACAACATCAGAGGACCGACGAGAAACGTTGCAGTTTGCACTGTTTTATTGAATCTAGTTATTTTACTGTTTGATTTCATCGGTAAATCACCCGTTAAGTGTGTTATACAGTTCTACCATTATATTTCGTGCTTAGTTAAGAGTTGCAGTTATGAAACCTACCGCTAGAAACTGCGTCTTCAGCCAGATGCTACCCACAGTAGCGAGTAACAGAGACAACCTCGTTCCCAGGGTCTCTCATCTTACCGCACAGGTGGCGGTAAGATGAGAGACCCTGGGAACGAGGTTGTAACAGAGGATTATATAATCTCTCAAATAGTCCAAGTTCAATATATCAAAATTCTTACATGATCCCGAGGTTTTCTGCCCAAAAATCTAAAATGGCTCTTAGCTCCGTGATAAGATTTTTTTAATTGCTGGATCAACAACGCGACATTATGCTGTTGGCGACTGCGTTACGACACTTAAAAGCCGTTCACAAGGCCATGTAGAGAAAAATGTTTCGAGAATTGCTGTAAATGCTACATGTAGAAAATAATTTACTTGAAATAAAAGTGGCTTGCGTTATGTTTGTATTGCGTTATCTTGATCTCCCTTAAAATACTTCTCATTTACTCGAAACAATATTAAACCTTAAATAAATTCACCGACAAGC
>JAEMPF020021130.1:0-11424 GCA_022496165.2 Catalaphyllia jardinei | reverse complement strand
GCCATACGCATTCTGGCTAGCGTCGCAAAACACATAAAGTGCAGTCTCTCTGATGGGTTTCTGTTCTTGAAGAGCTCTCGGAATTCTCACTTCATCGAGCTTTTCTGCTTCCTTGCGCCATTCACGCCACTCTCGAAGATCAGCTTCCTTCAATTCGTCATCCCATCCGTACTTCATACGATTTAGATTCTGCAGGATGATGTTACTTCTGATTGCGAATGGGAGGAGGAGTCCTCGCGGATCCCAAACAGAGAATGCTTGGCTCAAGATCTTCCTCTTCGTCGTACCTGGCTCACCCTTCAGTCCGGTAAACTGCAGCATATATCACATTTACTTGACATACCTTCGTCCTGGGCGATGGCATCTTCGAACTCATATTCCAATCTTGATTCTTCAGCTTTCTTTTGAAGTTGCAAGAGCTTTGCACGTTTCTGTTGTTCGGCTCGCTGACACAGGATCTCATTTGCAAACGTTTGCTCGGCAATTTTTAGTTGCAAGGCTAACTTCTCATTTCTTTCTTAAAACGGAACGTTTACTTGAAGTAGTAGACTGACTTGGCGTGAACAGTGGAGGTGTTTCGCCTTCTTCTCTGTTTGAGGCACTCATCTTGGAATGACTTGAATGACTCTTCCACAATATTGAACCACGCGGTTCGATGATAAATTTCACACGTAGTTACACGTAGTTTCACGGCTGACTTACAGCTTGCCTCGGCGATTTTTCGCTTGATTTCACAATATCCGGCTCGGTGGACCAAACGTCGCTGCTAGGCGACGATAAAACTCTGCTGGTTCGTTTTTAGACAACTTTATTCGCGAATTCGGCTCTGGACAACATCTCTTTCCACCGCTCACGTTTTACAAAACTCAACTGATTATAACGTGCAGACGAGGTCCTTAGCAACGGACCTATCATTCGTAACATAATAAAAGTTCAGGAAGCGGGAGGCACATAGGTGTTCACAGAGGAGTCAATAGGGCGGAAAGAGCATCCAGCCTTGTGAACCTTTTGCAGACCATACAAAACACCAGGAGAAGATCCACTGAGTAAAATCTTGTGCAATGTTACGTCATCAATAATTCCGTCTTTATTTATTTTGCGAAGATATGCAGAAAGTCCCTCTTCTCTAGATTTAGTTGGATTCTGCTTTAATTGTTTGAATTTGGTACAATCAGAAATCAACTTCTTCATTTTATTTAGATAATTAAGTCTGCTAACGATGACAACGCCGTTTCATTTGTCTGGTCTCGTAATAATGATACTGTCATCGCTGCGTAAATCACTCAAGGCTGCCCATTCATCTTTGCGAATCTGGCGATAGGTCGAGCAGACCGGACGAGCTCTCGGTATCTAGGCGTTTCATTGCAGCTGTCAATTTTCCTTTCAGAACCAGCTTTGAGAAGACTTTGGATATGTCTTCAACCTTTCTGGGTTTCTTGAAATTCACAAATTTCCCTGGAAAAAAACTCACTTCTTTAAGCAGCAAATGAAGATCCCCTTGTTTCTTGGTTTTGCAAGTAGCGGATGGTTTCTGCAAGATCAAAATTGGGAGCACCATGAAAGCTTTAAGAGCAACCGAATCTGAATTAAAATGCTTAATCCAGAAGCTTAATTCTTCAATGAAACCCTTCCCTGCGCGGCCCGATGGAAAATTGAAAATATTCCTCCTGTAGTGGACGATTTCATCGTAAACATCATTACGGTATTACAGAAATATGGATAACTAATGCTGCCCCAAGTTGTGTTCTTTATTTCAGAGGGTAGCACATCATAATCAGGCAGATTTGGCTTGATTTGATTTATGGTGTTTTGGTCCGTGCATGTAGCAGCCTGTCCCTGGGGAGCTCTTTGATCAGCAATGTGGGAAGAAATATACAAATTCGAACCTTCAACCACATTCACGTTTGATAAATTTTCACCTTCGCATTCGGCGGGTTCGATACTTTCGGTTTGTGACAACACGGAGGCACCAGCCTCTTTTAAAGTCTAAAGTAGTTGAAGAGTCGCCTCTAGCACTTACTTGTGGTTTTCATCTGTTATCGCTGCTGTGTGGTCGCGAAGATTATGAGCTGATAACCCTAAGTTCTCGTATCCCAAGTCTTCTCATAGGTATTTCAAAATGCGCATCCTTTCTTGCGTCAGTTCTGGTAACATGGCGGGTTGCTTGAGCTTTTTAAGCTTAAGGCTTCTTCCTTGCATTCTAGTAGATCTTCATTCATCTTGTCAGTCCATTTTAGCCTTCCTGGTTTTGATTATTCCCGATATCACAAAAACCGAATTCAATTATTGTTTTATTATACATTGTTTATGGAAAATATGTGTGAAATGCAAGTAGATTTTATTTGCGCTTCTAAAAATACAAGGACAAACGCACCAAGCGGCCGCTTCTTTCGAAACCATTCAAGTGCTCGCGCTCATTAGCCAAAGGTGTATTACGCATGCGCACTGCGCGAGGTATAATCTGCACATATAATTGGATAGGAGATTATACCCTAATCATGCTTGTCCACAAAATCACGTGAATTCTCAAAATAAGCAAGGGGGTCTTGGCCAATCAGAATGCTGATAGTGAGTACAATGTATAATAATAATAATAATTATTATTATTATTATTATTATTATTATTAGTATAATTACTCAGGGCCCGGTTGTTCAAAACCCCGATTAAACTAACCTCCGATTAAATCTAATCGTCGATTAAAACCACTAACACCGGGTTAGCTAATCGGAGGAATTGAAAACGTTGTTCAAAGCCCGATTAGAGGGCAGATTGGTTAATCGCTGGTTAACAATTAGTACATGGTGTAAAAACCACTTATATTGTCTCGCTAATCGACAATTAGTATCCCATAATGCAATTTCCCGTGAGTAAGAACTGTGATTGTTTCCAACACGGCGTCGGCGTTATGGACTACCAGTGAAACAGTGGACAACGTGCAGTAAGCTATCACTCGCATAAAACTGTAGTGCTATCAGCACTTGGTCGATTGGCTTCAGAGCGTAATAAAAATTTGTTTTCCTTTGTAAACCCGCCTCCATGAGGTTTGTATTGTATTCAATTGAGGCTGTAGCGAGTGCGAAGCTTTTGATTGCTGTAAACTAGTATGCTACCGTTATATCGATAAATTCGTGCTTGTCTTTGTCTCATGCAACGAAGGCCAAACAACAAGTCGGCCATTTTATTTCATTATTAATCGGCCGATTAGCGATTTAATCTTCCTTCGGAGGTGTGCGAATATTTTTGTTGGATGTTCGGTGACCCCTCCCCCTTTTTTTAGCAGATCACTTCCTTTTCTGTTCTTTCCATTATACTAAAAAGCCAAAAAATCTGTACGTGGGAAGTTTTAATTATTTCTCATATACTTTTCAAATAGGGTCGAATTGGGACATGGATACAGGTGTGCGTGACTAAGAAGTTGTAGTTTTTAAGGCTAATTTTAGCTGATTTAATGACATATGTGGCAAAGATTGATTCTTCAACATAAATATATGCCGATAGTAATGAATCCGGCCAGAATCGCCTCGAATGACTGGAAATCCTAGAAATGCTATGATCTGTGCTACGCCTTATCTTCAAAACGAACTCGGTGACCACCGATTTTTTTACGTTTTTAATCTAATCTTATCATTTCGTACCTGCAGCCAAAGTTTTAAAAAATCTGTACGTGGGAAATTTTTGGGCGCCAACTTCCTTAACTGAGTTCTTTTCAATCTCGTTCCCAGAGCCTTCGTTACCCTTGTCCAGCGAAACGGGAAGACGAAGACCTCTGCGATAATGTGTTTCAGCTCGAAGTTTCATTTGCCTTTAACAGAGCGTGAGAAGTTGCACCAGAAGTTGATTAACAATAATTTTACTCCCAGATTTCCAATTCTAAGCCGCGCACGATAGATGTGCATGCTCTGGGTACTATCGCTTCGAGCGCGAACATGCATTGCGTACAAAACACCGGGAAAGTCTTTGCTTTGACCTACAAATCAGCAACACGTTCGTAGATGATGTAATTTCAGCTTTGTCAGCAATCCGAATGATTTGTTTCGGAGTTAAATCTGAGAGCGAGAACCTTTAGAGTATTATAATGAAGCGGTAACAATCCTTGTGTTAGTGAAGTTGACCGTCTACCATATGTCGAAATTGTCAGCAATTTTCAAAGTTGAAGGACAGGTTAAACATTGATAGACGCATCAGGATTAAATTACATAGCTTTAATGCTACACTGTTTGATGCGTATTAATGCATCATTTAGTAATGTACTTCATTACATTACCGTTAAGTAGCAACATTTTCTCGTCACTAATGGAAAGCTGGTGTAATGTTTTCGAGGTTAATCAATTTACGTTAAATAGGTTTTCGAACCTCTAAGTTCACGGTATACATGAAATGTCGGTGTGAAGACGCGTTTTTTCCACGGATACTCTCTTATACATTGCATCTATGTAAGCACACAAGACTTGTTTTGTTGGCGATGAAATGTCCAAAAGAAATTCATGCTTGCCTAAGTAGAAATATATTGCTGAGGAAAAGATCGTTATTGTAGGGTAGATGCAATAATAAAGTGTATTATAGTTTGTCTTACGATGTAGTCACTTGAGATGTAGATAGCGACGTTTCGACTACTTACTGCTTGTCTTCAGCTTCAGGCGATGAAGTTGGCTGATTGGACGGCACCATTTATATCGCGAAGGATGGCTTCGATTGGTGTATTTTGATCCTCTCATTGTTCCATTGTTCCGGCGAGTAGCTCAGCGGTCCTGTTGTTGTGTATTTTTCTCGTGAGCATCCATGCTTCAGGAGTTTCAATTCCACTATTCCTGTTGATGTTATTAGGATAAAGTCGTGCATGGATAACTTCCCTAACCCTGTGTGTGTACCAGTAAGGATCAATAAACTTGGCCTCGTTCCAAATCGGATAGTGCCGGTCTCGTAGGCGTGCTCAGAAACGGAGGAAGTCTGCGTACGGACGATTCGTATATCCCTGTGATGTCTTTTTATCCTCTACTGCATAGTTCTTCCTGTTTCCGCGATGTAGACTTTTCTGCACTCGCAGGGAATCCTGTAGACAACGCTACCTTGTTTAGTCGGGTCGACGGTATCCTTTGGTCGCACTAAGTGTGACTGAGGTATTAGCAAAACTGTCCAAGCGACATAATGTTTTGAACAGGCTCCGAATGGAAGGGTCTAACCGCTGCAGGTAGGGCCAAGAAGGAAATGGCTGAGAGTGAAGTGGTTGAGGGGGAATTGTGTAGAGGTTGGTGCGTCTCCCCTACTCTCTTCTCCCTCCCCAATCCTCTCTTCACTTTCTTCGTGCTTTATATTCGTCTCATCCAAGGCTAGAGAGCCTGTTCACTAGGGCGAAATCCCCGCGAACCTTATCACAGTTCGCTGTTCTTTCCGCCATTGCAACCCATTGCAATCCACACTATTGCCTGAGCTCACAAGTAGGATTAGAGATGCGCATAAAGCTGCGCAGTTCGTTATTCCGGTTTTTCTGCTCCGAAGGAATGGTACAGTTACGACCACGGGCGTTCGATCATTTCTTGTACCAAGCTATTTTTTTTCGCGCTGCGCCCCAAGTAATGAACGCCTGGAAGAAGCTTTTTTCCCCTAAAATATTTAATGTCAGAAGTTTTAAAAATTACTGTCACTGTCAATGAAAACAAAATGTGCGCAGCGGTCATTGACTGATCGTGCTAATTTACAGAATACAGCGGATAGTCTCAAGCGGGCAAGATAGCTCCATCTTGCTCTCTCAGAAAGCTAATCACAGCGTGCGATTTGGTTCTTCTTACCCTCTCACGGAGCTATCCATATAATAAAATGGGATATCCCGGACTGACGAGCACGCATCGGTAAGCAAATTAACAAATCGAATGTGGTTTAGAGTGCTTTGTATTCTTATCGACAATGATACGCGTCATCGCAGTGGTCAAAATGTTGACCACTGTAACAGGTATGGTTGTCAATAAGAGTATAGACCACGCTAAACCACATTTCGATTTGTTTTTGGCATTGCGTGACACATTGACGCTAGCAGCGTTGTCTGGACTCTTGTCGACAATGGCAAAATAACCAATTAGATTGGGAGATTAGTAGCTATTAAGGTAAAAAAACGGCTGTGTTTCTTAATTTTAAATCTTCCGATGAAATTATGACGTCAGCTAAAAATTAAGTCGGTGTTTGTCATCGGTCACTGAAGTTCTTGCGATTGCGGGGGTTAGCCTGTAGAACAAGTGTGATTTTTATGCGTATTTCAGGCGAACCGAGGCGAAAGCGAGGCGAGTGCAAAAACAAAGAACTCCTGTAAGCATACCATTGTTCAAGCTGTTCTGGCGTTCAAACATGAACGCGGCTACCCAATTGGTTACATAACATCACGTGATCCTCGAATGTTTTTCAGATACAACATGGCGGTCGGATCATCTTGTCCTGTGGATGAAGCTATTCGAGAAGCCCTTCGTTTAGTTCCGAAAGGGCCTTCTTCTTCCCTTAACCCACTGACACCTGCATGGAATTGCAGGGAGAGGAAACACAAAAATAAAGATAAAGACACAAGATCAGGTTTCAGGACATCTTTTATTTAAAGTAGAGAAAAATGAAGGGCCAAAATATTAAAATATATATGAACAATAGCCCCCATTTGGCGCGAAAATATGCTTAGTTATTTGTCCGCGGACATCATCTGTTTCGAGAAGAGAACAGCTTTTCGAGAGCATAGCCCGAGAAAAACTTAGCTTCGACGGCTAATAACCCATGATGGCTAAGCCATGATGGCTAAGTGTGGCTGCAGTTCAGCCACATTGTGTGTCAGCGGACATTCTTTAAGTGCTAGGTAACCGCTCACTAGTCGTGCTTTCCACCATATTTTGTTTTCGCATCGCGTGGTGCTGAAGATATAAACAAAATCGTTTTCCATCGGATCGTATCATGTGTTATCGAAGACCTAAACGGCAAGGAACAGTTTTTTGTACCTTTTGCGAATTGCTGTAAGCCTTTTTTCCCGGCGATGTGTTAGTATTTAAGTTTATTTCCTTTCATTTTTGGCATACAGATTGTTATCTCGGGTAAACCACGCATCCATGTAATTCAGTGTTAAGGAAGCAATTGTGTCGAGCTGTACTCGCTACCTGTGAATAAACGTCCTTTTTGGGTTTGAAACTCTTCTAGTAAAGTCACTTAGAAGCAGCCACACTAAGCCAATGAAAACTCTCGAATTGCATTATCCAATCTCGGATATTCCCCAGTTTTAGCTGGGGAATATTCGGTCACGTGACGTGTTTAGACCAATTGCGCGTGAGCAAAAATATTTGATGAATTATAACTGCTATTCAATAAAACAAGAAATTTTGTTATATAGCTGGCGTTTTTACCGCTACAACGCGCCAATTCATTGGGTAGTTCATGGTCACATGACATCTAACAATGAAACTGTTTCCCGCCGAATGCCGTGAGCGGGCAACATTGCGAAAACTATGACGTCAAACGGGAAACAGTTCACTGTTACCCGCGAAATGTTGACCGCTGTTGCACGTGATCGGAGGTGGCCTAATCTTGTCGCTGGAATCTCAGCGCACTTTTCAAAATTTGCTTTTGTTTTGTTTTGCTATATAACAAATCACATAATGACTGGTCCCTTGGGGATTTTCTGGAAACAAAATTCACTGTTCCCCTCGGGACCAGTCATTAAGTGTTAAATATTTTTGCCTTTGCTGCGTGACAAAAGCAAAGAAAATTGAATGTGCAAAATTAAAATGAGTTAGTTATTGACTTCGGAGGACGAAACCAAACCGAACAAAACAGAATTTTTATTCCTTAACTACGACAAATAACACTTGAGAAAACATCGGAAAATAATAGGTAAGACACATATAAAATCCAATTTTAAGAAAAGAAATCAGATAATTCCTTCGCCACGCACTGCACGACGAAGTGTAGCGAATAAAAGATGAAAGTTCAAAATCAAAAAGACTATTGGTCTATTGTTGCAACATAATCAGGATTTAAAAAGAATATATAAAGGGAGTACGAATTCTCGAATTCATCACTTTTTACCAGAATACATTGCATTTAACCAGAGTGCACAACGCCACTTTTTAACAGAGTGCATTGCGTCACGATCAGCACAACTTTCCGCGGGATTTCAGTGAGAAATTTTACTCTGATTCAGTCCTGTAAAACGATGTGAAGGAGATCGAGATGGACTTTCTCAACTCTTCCCTTTTTTTAATGCAGTACGTGAAAGTTTGTAAATCTGGACGAACCGTGGAAACAGCTGTATTTTGTATTTTGTTTTGTTCGTCATTTCCGTCACTCCTCTTGATTTCGAAATATGTATTAGGACATTCACCACTATATTATATTGTAATCTCATTTTTGTAAGTTAGTATCATCTAAACCTGAAGAAGGCTGGTTTGGCCAGCCGAAATATTGTCTTTAATATATCACGTTGTGTCAGCCTTGCAGTAGTCTTTGACTTCTCATCATTTGTATTTGATTGCATTTGTTGATTTAGTTCCAGTCGCGACAGAAAAGGTCAGTCTTATC
Organism: Catalaphyllia jardinei; assembly: GCA_022496165.2. NCBI lineage: Eukaryota > Metazoa > Cnidaria > Anthozoa > Scleractinia > Caryophylliidae > Catalaphyllia > Catalaphyllia jardinei. Next base: position 2,885 of record JAEMPF020021130.1, on the reverse strand, counting down.
CGGTCGAATATTACTTGAAATCGGTGGAAGAGTACTCTGAGGGCAAGATCCATAAGACTGAACCTGAACTAGGGTACGGAAATGTAAATACTGTGTACTTTGTTAATCAGGCTAGGGGAAATACTCGAATCAGTCACACGGAGTTTGTTTACGATGAACGAGCACCCGATTGCAAATGTTTACTTATATTGCTAAGACTAGTGTTCGTAAAAAATATACTTTTACAAAAATAGCTTTTAACGCTTAAAACTTACAAGTTAATGTGAAAATATTTAGCACGAAATTTGAAGGCTGATGTGAGTATCTTAGGTCTGTGAAACTTGTGAGTCTACGGAAACTGGTGCCGTCACGCAATCTAGTTTGTACCGGATCAGATTGGCATGGACTTTGTCACTGAAATATCCTTCTGTAAAACCCCAGTTGTTGATGAATATATGTTTTAGCAACAGACAGAGGTTGAAAGTCAGCTTGGGAAATCATTTAAGGTATCTGTATTAACGTTACAGCGTTGAACGCACTCTCATAATCTTTTATTTCTACTAGTTTTAAACTTAGTATGTCATTTCTTAGCAGTCTCGCCTCCGTGGTCGAATTCTTAAATCAGATAGAATTATTGAATTGTAGAATAACTAAAACAAACAGAAACTGTAGAACAAACTTATTTCATAGATGAATGAACAATCAAAGAAAGTCGAACTCTGTGTGATATAACACGGCGCATTGGAAAATAATCGCGCTTATTTGTTGCGCACGGAAATCACCAAAAGTCACCTTAATAACCGTATTTGTCAGCATTGTGGCGTGAGAACAAGCTCACGGTGACCCCCTCTTTTTATTGCGTTTTTATATCTCCTTGTCTTGTAATAACAACATACGAAGTTTCATCGGAAATCTATGGCGGGTTCTTTTACTAGGGAGTCACCTTAAAACCTGAACTGAATTCCCGAATAAGGGCAACCAAAGGAAAGAAACGTGTCAGGAAGTTCAATACCAATAAATTTTTTTTAAGATGAGGAAAAAACCTATCTAAAACCTCTTCGCTGCATGACAGCATGTTAAAATTAATTCTTTATGCTTGAGTTGTTTCTGTCGACTTTTGCAATCATTTTATCGGCTGTGGCCTTACCAATCGTTTCGAAAGTTGAATTCGACCTCAAAGTAATATTGTACATTACCATTTCTGTCTTCTAAAGACAAGGAAGCTGCTGCTAGTAATTCCGCGATCTGTTATCGATTTCAAAGCACACTGATTGTCATATTTTCGCGGCAGTTCAAAGAAGGAAATTATTCACCACTGAGAAAGGTTTCAGGACTCTTTACACCTTAATATTCCATTCTGAAACTACCAAAACATTGATGTATGTCTTTCCCTTCCATTTTAAGTCCTAAAGAAGTGATTTCTTTGTTTTATGGATGAAAACAAGACCTTGGAAACTTGTAGATTTGGCCCACAACGTGCCATGATTACCACTGTGATTGGCTTGTCATTTAGAGTGTGTCTGGAGACGGAACAGCTTGAACAATGGTATGCGTACAGGCGGTTTTTGTTTTGCGCTCTTCCCCTCGCGCGCGGCTTGCGCTTCGCGCCCACCTTGCTTTCGCCGGTGTTCGCCTAACATATGCAAGAAAATTACGTCTGTTCTGCGGGCTAGCAGTAAATTAACACTAAAAATAGATGGGTCTGTGAAAACGATGTGACAGGAATATGGAGTACCGTAAAATCCCGCGTTAAAGACCCCAGGTTATAAGAACACCTGGATATAAGTCCTTCTATTTGGTAACAAAGATATTATTCCGGATATAACCCCACCAACCCCCCCCCCCCCCGATATAGCAAAGATATTATTTTGGATATAAGCTCTGCCCCCCGATATAAGCCCATCTACTGAATAAGTGGGTTCTTTGTGCGTTTCTTTACAAACATCAACATCAAAACATCTATTTTTCCAAGACCACCGTGACGAAATGGAATACCGGATCCTCTCGCTGTAGACGATCTGGACAACTGGAAGTGGAATAACAGACGAAAATAGTCGCGAGTTATAGGCTATTGTAATAGGGCAGTAGGGTTATAGCTCTAAATTAGCTCTAATTTTTTTTTTAGATAAGTTTGATCGCGTCGTTCCGAAACAATTTTTTAATTCCGCTACCGCGCACCCGGATATTACTGGTTTTCACATGACGTCACTAAAATTCAAACTACAGACGTGTTGATCCTCCTGAGATTTTACTTTCATAATGTATAAGAACAGCTAAAAACTAATATTCATACAAATTTTCACTCCAATTGGGTTCTTGATTTTGTGATAGACTACGCTCGAATTTCTAAGCTTTTGCGTGACGCGGCATTTACATGACCGCCGAGAGCCGAGAGAAATGTTACGTTGGTTAAAAAAGTGGCCTTTATTTCAAGGAATTTGGCTATCTGAACAGTTAATGAATTAGAAAAAAGTATCATTTCAGCGTTTTTGAGTTCCTCGAGTGACAAATTCGTGCTTTTGTAGCAAAGCTCAGTGACAGATGTTTCTGTTGGTTTTCGGCCATGTTGGTGTCCATCAAGATGGGCACCAGCATGGCGTCTCAAGACAAAAAATTTCTCCGCAAATCGATCTGCATAAGAAAACTTCCTATGACAAGTAGACATTGGGGTTTTCCACTCACCGTAGTTTAGCCTCTAAAGTACCTGCCTTCATGAGGAAATTCGTGTCGAAAGAAGTTTAAAATTTGACTTCTGACTCCGCCATTTTAAAAATTTTTTGGGCAGCCAGGCCTTGTTTATGTGACATTATTCCGTTCAATTAACAAACTGATGTCAGTTTTTCGTGCATCAGTCTTTTTATTGATAACAAAACAATGTACAAACGCCTGACAATAAAACATTTTGC
>JAEMPF020007938.1:24611-38755 GCA_022496165.2 Catalaphyllia jardinei | reverse complement strand
GCCGTTTTTCTCTTCAAATATGAACTCTTCTACTTATGAATCTAGGCTCTGAAAAAGGTTAGTCTAATTAGAAGAGATCGTTCTAAAGAAAAATGCACCCAAGCTCTTAGCAATGTGCTATTTGTCAGTCACGAGGAACGGCGAAGCGGCGAGCGACAAAGTTTTATTCACCAGTGAAATTAATGATATAGACAATCAAAGCGTCGATATGTCGTTTTTCACTAGTTAAAAAACTCATAGGTCCAATCAGCTGGTTTCTCTGGCGCGAAGAGATTGTTTTTATCTCGATGCTTTTCGGTGTGCAAAATCTCGGCGTGTATATAATAAAGAAAATATACTCACCTTGCCTGGTTTCTGTTATCCACTTAGCCTGTTTCATCGTTTGTTTCAACGACTTATAAATTTGCATGTCTGTCGGGGCCTACAAAGAGGGCATCTGCGTGCAATGCACAGTTTAAAGACGTAAAATTCGAGGCAGCCTTGAGCAAATCTCTTCGACATTTTCTTCATCTTTCTGGTTTGAAGCATAAGCAGTCACTGATCCTTGCTGTAAGAAGATTGGAGATCTCCGTGAAGATCTGCCCGTATCAAATTCTTCATCCTTGAGCTGAATGCATTTACATTCCTATTGCGTTTCTCTCGCCTGTTGTTTATCGGACCGCGAAAAAAGTAGTGTTTTGCTGACTGTGTAAGTTGTTATGTAAGCCTTAACCAGGCACTTAACTTAAAAATTTCTAGACTGAAATGACACCGCTTTGAAACTTCGCCCGAAGTCAGGTTACTGAGCAAATGTTCTAAAATTTGCGTCATTTTAAACTTGGACTCGTTGGAAGGCTTCTAGGGACCACTTACTTACTGTCCGGCGTCAGATATAGGCTTTTTTATCGGCATTTGGACGAATTTTATTATTTTTAATTGCCAAGTAGTAGAATGAGTCCTTATCTTTGCTAACCCTGTTTTCAAAAATTCAGGCATATATACTTTATGCGTTTTTGTTGAGAACAGCAACTGACGAAAGGCCACGCAGTTTTTATTTTATTTTATTTGTTTATTTTATTAAAAGAATAACAGCAAGAAAAGCACTACTTTGTCGTGATTTTTTTCATGAAAGAAAAAAGAGAGAAAAAAGCAGTACCTCCAGACGTGGCGCTGGAGCATCGTACCAAACGAGTCATCCCGGGATTTCGGCCCGTGCGATCGCTTTTGGACGCAGTTGGCCCTTCGCTGCTTTCTGCTTCCGACCTCGCCTCGAGGTGCGGCATTGAGGGAGAGATATGTCGGCCCCTAAACCATATGTGACTAATCCCACGCTTACTCACAGCTCCAGACCGCCCTTGTCATTACAATTTAACCTAGGATTTCGGTCGCTTATATATTCAAGCGAAAAGTCATTTTACCTCGCATATGGTAGGCGCTGTGGTCGCGGAATACAAAGTGTACGCACGCGCCCTGCTAAACGAATTATACACAAATTCATTAAACGTTCCTTCTTCCCGGAATTCAGAGTAACTACAAAAACTGCTATCTTGGAGACATTACATTTACAGCTAAAATACATAGTACGTAGGGATACATAACTAAATTAATAGAAAACATTTAAAGAAAAATTCATTAATTCAAAAGAAAAGCGGCTATGCAAAATGTTGCCCTGGATTCTCATTTTAAAACCTGTTAACTCACTAGCGCATTGCACAACTTAGCTGATAAGTAAGGGCAAACACTAAAGGCCATAACTGCTTGTTCTAGGTTTATTGGGTAGAAGCACGTAACTTCTGCAAAGATCATGTAAAGAAAACGGGGAGGAAAACTCAGTTGTTTTTTACATGTAGTATAGCAGGAAAATCATTCAAAAACAGACTTTTTACACACTAATATGAGGAAATTTTGTATGCGCTTATTGCATAGAGATACATAGTTTCACTTTAGAAACCTACGAATATAAATTTGGCCTGAACTTTGATGGGGCTAAGACTTAGAAAAATTACTGTTTTAAAGTTGACGTCCTAGTTCGCCGCTCGTGGGAATCAAAGTACATCCGGGACATTGGTATTTGCGAGCAAAACATGGCCAGGAACAGAGTGAAGGCAAGCACGCACGTCAAAGGCTGATCGATCGTGAGTAAAGCTTTCATTTCCTTGTTTTATCAATTTCAGGCGTTTTCGGCCTAGCTAACTATCAGACATGTCTGTAATTCGCTAGCGCGGGCGAGAATTGTTCTGGTCGATAATTGACCTGCTGTCAACATGACCGTGAACATGCGGCAATTAATTATGTCCGAGTTTGTTTGAAGTTCAATCGATCCTCCATGTAGGAAGCTCTTGCTCAGTGGTTGATTCAGGACGATTTATGCCTTTAAAAAGCTATAGATCAGCTGTCCGCTGTGGTTTTGATATCTGTACGTTCGTGTTTATTTAGACTCGAATTTCATTTTAAGCACTGTTCATTAAATTGTACAATTCGTGATTCAACGAAAACACGGTGAATTTAGTCTCCCTGGCCTCGAAAGGCATACATAAGAGTTATTTCCTTTTATTTGAGCTACGATAAGCCTTGTGGAGAGCTAGCTCTAGGAGAGCATTGTATGAAGATTATCAGTGACAAGTCAAATTCTCTAGGTATGTTTTTGGAAATACAGACAGATTTTAGGCTGAACTGTCACGAAACGGCGTCTTTTATGCTGAACTGTCGAAATCAATTTCGTGCGAGATCCGCCGGCGAAAAAAGTATGGTTTTGCTATGTGAGCCTGAACCAGTGCAGCGAAAGTGTGTGATTGTGTGATTTCCGCATGGTGTGGTCAGGTATGCGATGTCTTGTTTGAGTGCGGTTTCGCCAAAATAGTCTGTGCCAGGCATTAATGTTAAGCTTAGCTGGTCGTACCTTGGAAAAAGCATTTCTCGACTCAGGAAAATTAGATCTAGGTCCAGTTTCAGCGAGCTCTAATGGCATTGAACCATAAGCCACAGTCTTTGTGCAGACAAGGTGACAAGTTGTGCACTATGCTTCATTCAGTTTGTTGTTTATTCATTCGAACAACTGTAGGTCGTTAATTAAGAATATGTCATTTTACAGACAGAAGGTGACCTGGCTACACAACAAAAGCAGTAAGCTCTGTATCAAAGCTAGGTCACCTCTAGCCTCGTTGCCATTCGAAGGGCAGGTCACTAAGCGGACAACTTTAATTAACAATTAGACTACAAGCCCGAGTTTTCTACGAGCAGATAGTCAACGAGGCGCAGCCGAGTTGACTATCGCTCGTAGAAAACGAGGGCGAGTAGTCTAATTGTTTTAGTATAAATTTACCGTAGTCTCATTGCATAAAAAGAAAAAAATGTCAAGTAATGCGTAGAAAAGAACTGTTTTATTATGTTACGTGAGGTTCAAACGTTACGCGCGATGTGCACTGATGCGTAACTGGTTTCTATCAGCAGATAGAAATCAGTAATATAGCCAATCAAATTCACGGATTCACAATAGACTACGGTAAATTTATACTAAAAAGGTTTATTAGTTGGTGTGGTACAATGATTGGGTGAATGTACCAATTTCTCCAAAGGTTCATTGCAACGGTTTGTTATTAAGGTACAGGTATGAACAACACAAACGACTTTCCCGGCACAAGAAAGGCAACACAATTCAGAAAAATTCATTCCACGGTTTAAACTTTGTCCAAGCTTTTCAACTTTGGCAGCCAGAAACACTCTCTCTTGACAAGCGGCCACGATAAGTGTTTTTTTTTAACCTGTTTAAAACTGAAACCACCGGCACTCTTTCCTTGAGGTGAATTCAAATTTTTTTTTTTTCTAGGAACGACAATAACGCTCTCGTTCGCTTTGCATTTTACCTTTCCGCGAAACTCTCGCGCATTCGAATGTTATCAAAAGCTGATACATCAGCGCGAAAAAAACATCAATTTTGACAGGTTTAATTACCATATTGACTGATTTATAACAGGCTAATCACCAAGGGCGGAACGGCGATAAAGAAATAATGTCTACAAGCTCCCGCGATTCGCTCGCGGAATTCTTACTTTCGTGCCTGGCTTCGCTCACTGAATTTGTTTTGCTCCCACCCCCCCCCAAATTCGTTGGGGGGGGGGGGGGGGGGGGGGCTGTTTGCAGGCTAGAATCTTGGACAAAATAAATGGAACATCTGGACCCACCCCTGCCCCCATTTCAACGATGCCAAAATGACGCGTTTTTCGCTCCTTCTCGCTTTCATCATTGCTTTGAGATGGATGGGGGATAATTGTTCCATTTTACACTGTCCAAGATTATAGCAAACTCGTTCCTTCAAACTTGCGTCAAATCACAACACACGGTAATTTGCCACATGGCCGACTTATTTAGTGCAGTGGCACATTAAACCCATTTCCGGTATTCTTGGCACCTCAAAGCGCTTGTGAAGGCATGATAACATCTGGAATTTGCCCTTTTTGTATACCAGAAAACCAAAAGTTATTTATGCAGACGTGAAATATACGTTATATTCATTCTATTAACTTGATCATCAGCCAATTGGCGGAGGTGAATCTACGTATTAACAATTTTACTCTGATATTTGAATAAAATAGGATTCAAACAAACAACAACAAAAAGAATAATAATCGTCAAAGAGGGCGCGGGTAGAGGGGTTGTAATCCCTTCAATCCCTTTTCTGGATCTGCCAGTGTCTTTTACCTCTATTAAATCGTTTTACACTCTGAGCATATCTGTTTCAGAGATACCCCACTGCTGCAGGTTTGCTTTGCACCAGTGTTATACCCAGGGTCAGGCTTTCGGTGAAAGATGGCGTCCATGCACTTATCCCCTGAACAAAAGCACGTTTGAGTCAAAGGGACGATTTAATTTTTGTAAGACGTAACTCTGTGATAAGAGTGATAAATGCTAAACAAAAGTAGCCGTAAATGATCAATAAGTAAATAGTAATTAAGTGAATAGTCCGTAGTAAGTAATAGAGATATATTTTCTCCTTACAAGTGTCCAGGTAGCTTTAAATGCAAGGCCATTTACTCACAGTTGTTTCCATTACGATAATTTGTTGTAGCAAAGAAAAACGAAACAAAACATCAAACCGAAAAAAATGAAATATGTAGTGGCCAAAAAAGCAGACTCTTTCCATTTGGGAACCAAACCAGTGAAATTAGTTAAGTAGTAAGTTAGTAAAGTAGGTGAGAAATAACTTATCAATAATAAGGAACTAAATAGAACTTTAAATAAAGTAGCTAATGCGAGTGTTTACAGTATTTATGTCTCACTAGCAAAGAGGCAGCAGTTTACGTTCTTTTCTTAATTGAGTAAAAGGCATGTATTTAATCTCAATTGTATTTTCCCACCAAGCGCGTCCAGCATTCTATGCCTCCCTCAGTCTCCTAAAAAATAGATTCATAAATAGCAGATGCGCCATAGTTTTTATTATTAATTTGGACTAAGAAAGAATACGAAATTAATAGTCTGTATGATAAATACTTTTTTAATCTTCACTTATAACATGTAACAATCAATGAGGTTAGGTATTTCTTAAGTGTGAGATAGAGTCTGCTACAGCAAAGGATCCAATGCTTCAAGCTGTCATGTCTGCTGTCAAATCTGGCTGCTGGCACAAAGCCCCTCCTGATGTATCATTATGTGAACTGTCACGTTATGAGCAAGTGAAAGAGCAGTTAACATGTACAAACACTGTGTTGTTGAAATCTGATCGCCTTGTGGTACCTGCTACGTTGTAAGAACGAATTGTTGACATTGCTCATGAAGGCTATTTGGGCATAGTGGTTTCCATGCATGGAAAAAATGGTAGAAACGAAGGTCAAGGCTTGCTTACCATGGCAAGTGGTTACCCCAGTGTACACAAGAGAACCGCTTCAGATGTCAGTATTACCTGACAGCCCTTTTGATGAAGTCAGTGTGGACTTTGCGCATGTGGATGGTCAGACCTTACTCCTAGTGGTTGATGATTACTCGAGATTTCCGTTCGTTGTACCAGTGTCATCTACGTCTGCTAGTGCTGTCATCCCCAAGTTGGATCAGCTATTTTCCACATTTGGGGCTCCCCGTGTAGTCAAATCTCATAATGGCCCGCCGTTTAATGGAGAAGGATTTACAAAGTTCGCGTGTGTGCTTGGTTTCAAGCATGGAAAGGTTACTCCCCTCTGTTTACGGGCTAACGGAGAAGTTGAGAGATTTGTGAAAACGTTGAAGAAATGCATCAAAGCAGCCAAAGTAGAAGGGAGAAATTGGAGAAATGAGCTGCAAGCCATTTTGCGTAACTACCGCACTACGCCCCATGCAACCACTGGTGTTGCTCCTGCTGTACTGTTGCTGAAACGGCCTGTTCTCAACAAACTACCACAAGCCAATCACATTGACCCTGTAGATGAGATCGTACGTGAACGGGACTCCTTACAGAAGCTCAAAATGAAGGCTCATGCTGACAACAAGGCCTATTTGAAACCTTGCAACATCTCGCTTAGCGAAGCTGTGCTGGTTAAAAGACCGTTTTCCGTATCGAAAGGTGGAACTGTATATGATCCTACCCCCATGACTGTTGTGAGCAAGAAGGGCAGTATGCTCACAGCCGAAGGCGAGAATCGCACAGTCACAAGGAACTCATCATTTTTCAAGAATGTATACCAACCAGCTGTCAGCCATGGAAATGATGAGTCTCAGAACAGTGGTTTTGGCTCTTCAGCAGACAAGGAGTGTATTCAGAAGCCGCCACCCGCTCCCGAAAGCTCGAATGTTCCTGGTCCAAATCCATCAAACTCTCCGAACACCCAGCATGTCAAAGTTGATTCACCAAGTTCAAGCAACCTTGTACCTGTTCCAGTGAGTCAACCTCAGACCTTGCTTAGTAACTGTTTTCGTTGTTTTCAAACGCATGTTGGAAAGTTCTCAACTCGGAGGAAGGAGATGTAGTGTTCATTTGCATATTTTAATTTTGGCATCGCTACGGATTGTGGGATAGGCATCTTGTAGTTGGAAAAACCAGCATGGTCGCCCTTCGTGAATGGCGAATGATGGCCTATTAAAATCTGTCGTTAATCCTTTACATCTTGTGTTGATACGAAACGAAAACCTCAAACGCAGATTTATATTGGAAGCACAGCGCATTATAAAACGAAGCATTTCTGTTGTTTAATCTATAACAGAGATTGTGTTAATTTTATGCATAGTTAAGCCAAAGAGCGAAGAACAACAGACAACAATTAATTGGAAGAACTTTTTCTAGCTAGACTTAAACCATTTTACTAAATAATAATAATAATAAAAAAACTTTATGCTTTGAAAACTATTAGACTTCACCGTCAGTATTCGATAAAGGATAGGAACAGAAAAATGTAATTGACTTTCGAATGTTTTTATTGTTTTGTTTTGCTGCCTAAGTGGTGCTTCAGTTTCTATCACTTTTATTCGACTTTTAGGATAAGACTGACAAACTGAACACGGTAAGTTTATAAATTGTAGTTTATTTCTGACTAGTAGCGTAAATGTGCATCTAGCAAGGTCTAGATGTCTAGATTTACACTGATTGATTTCGTGACTGATTTTGTTCCTCCTGTAACCGACAACAGTTCGTCACGAGAAAAAATTAAGTCATATAAATGATTAATTGGAATCGCCGTTTTGTGTAGCAACAAATCGAACTGAACACATGCTGCTTAAGTCAAGATATGTTTATCCCGAATCGCGCTTTCCACGTGGCGCCTGGATTTTTAGCTTATCTCGCATCCTGTCAATTAAGCTTACGTCTTGACACTCCAGAAGCCTCCGATTATGTCTTCCATGCATGACATATTATGATCAGCAGTGTTTTCTCGAAATATCTAGAACCCCTCGAGCGATTTTCGTAGTTTCACTTTCCATAACAAGTTCCGCAGTGGTAAGTTCAGCTCTGTCTAACTTTGTATCGTCTGGTTTCTATCTTCAACAGTTAGAGAAATATATAGCTTGATTATGATAACCACGACAAAGTGACGATTAATTGCAAGTACCTTAGGAGAAGACTGGCAAACTGACTTCTTCTTATTGACTTCTTATTGGACATCCTATTGTCTTGCAGGGAACCTCACTAAGTGCGGTTTCAGTTTCTATCACTTTGCAGTGACTGGCAAACTGAACACAGTAAGTTAAACTGTAAGCTATTTTTGACTAGCAGCGTACATCCACATTTAACAAGGTCTAGATTTATACTGAAAGAGACTTCATGAATCGCGTGACTGATTTTCTTTCTGCTGTAAGCGCCAACAGTGCGTCACGACAAAAATTAAGTCACATAAATGATTGAATGGAATCACCGTTTTGTGTAATAACAAAGAGAACTGAACACATGCTGCTCAAGCGAGGATATTTTCATCCCGAATCCCGCTTTCCAGATCCCGCCTGGATTTTCAGCTCATCTCGCATCCTGTCATGGTTCCGTCTTGACACTCCAGAAGCTCCATGCATGCAGAACTTATAATCATTCAGTGTTTTCTCGAAATATTTAGAACCCCTGGAGCGATTCTCACAGTTTCACTTTCCAAAGCAAGTTCCGTAGTGGTAAGTTTAGCTCTATCTATCCGCATTCGGCATCCCGTAACTTGTCTCGCATCCTGCCAAGCTTAAAATTTGACACTCCAGACACTTCGAAATACATGTTCCATGCATGACAGATCATACTAATCAGTGTCTCTTTTTTTCGTAGTTTCACTTTTCAAAGCAAGTTTCGCCGCGGTGAGTACAGCTCCAATTAACTTTATATCGTCTGGTTTCTAGCTTAACCAGTTAGAATAATATAAAGTTTGATTATGATAGCTACGACATTTAGCCAATCATAAAGTGATGGCCAATTGCAAGCTCCATCGTTTGCTGGTAAACACTCAACATCTTTTTGGGCTCCGTGTCACTCTGATGGCTGTTGCCTTGGGACAACGAGAGTTTGGAATCGATCAAATCGTACAAAGCACAATGTAAAGTCAAAACTGACGAAGCGTTGACATGGTTGGTTCACGGTTTTCCATATATTTTGCAGCCAAACTATGCCAAAGTTAGCTTTCATTAGTTGTCCCATTTCTCTTCGGAGTAAGTCAGTCTGTCAGTCTTTGACAGCAACTAACGTGGAATATAAAATTTATTAATCAGCATAGAGTGGAGTGAAACTGGTGTGGTGCCCGGAAAGCTTTAAAGAGCAAACAAAGATGCCACGATTATGTTAGAAAGTTCATAGACTGTGAACAATCTTTCCGCAGTGTATTATATTACATAACCAAAACGTTTCTGTTAGTTAATCTATAAGACAGAACTGAGTTAAAAGCTATAGTGTTTCACGCATCATGTGGTTAAGACAAAGAACGAATAGCATACAAGGAAGAACTTTGTCTCCCTGCCTTGATTATAGCTTTCGTGAAAAGCCCAATCTACTTTAATTTAAAACCTATAACAAAAAATATGGATTAAAAAAATCATAATTTATTTTGAACTGTTTTTATTTGATTGCTTTGCAGAACGTTTGAAACATATTTCAATTTCAAATTATTTTGACTCTTATTAAACTTCCCATTGTCTTGCACGGAAACCCCCTCGCTGCTGTTTCACTTTCTGTCACTTTTGGTTTCACTTTCATCAGAAGATTGTGAAACTAAACACGGTAAGTTTATAAACTGTAAGCTGTCTGCAACTGATAGCGTTGGGTGCACAGATAATATATAAGTATAGCTGATTTAAAATATTCTAGAGGTCTGCATGAATCATGTGACTGATTTTCCTCTTGTTGTGAGAGCTGTTAGAGAGTCACGGGGACATTTAAGTCACGCGAATGATTGTTTGAAAGAACGATTTGCGTAGTAATAATTTGCTTAAAGTTTATCTCTTTTCCACTTTTCAGAGGTAAAGGTCCTGTTATCGACGCTTATTCAGTTTAGTTTCATTGTGGTCGACTCACTAAAACTAGTGAGTATGAATGAGGTTTGTAATAGTTTTCTTATTCTTTATCCCTTACTGAAATCTTTAAGTAAACTGTTCACAGTCGACTTATCTCGCACAGTTAAGTTATCTCTCGCATCCCGCCGAACTTATGTTTTGACACTCCAGAAACTTAATACCGTGTTCCATGCATGATAGATCATCATAATCAGTGTCTCTTGAGTTATCAAGAACCCCTCAAGCGATTTTCGTAGTTTCACTTTTCAAAGCAAGCTCCGCCGCGGTAAGTACAGCTCCTGACCAACCAACTTTGTATCGTCTGGTTTCCATCTTAACCAATTAGAATGATATATAGCTTGATGTTGATAGCTACGACATTCATACAATCATTAAGTGATGATAAATTGCAAGCTCCATCGTTTGCTAGTAAACACCAATTGTTTTGGCTCCGTGTCAGATCTGACGAAGGGCTAGCCCTCGAAACGTCAGCTTCTGAATCTCTTTACGGTGGCTAATTCACATTATCAGGGAACCACACGAGGTAAAGAAAAAATATTTTGACCTCGGTGGGAATCGAAGCCACGACCTCCGGATTAGATCTACGCGGCACAACATTCATAATTCACATTATCAACTCAGATCTGATGTCTGTTGCCTTAGGAATTCGAGAGTTTGAAATCGATCAAATCATACAAAGCACATTGCAAAGTGAAAACTGACGAAAAGTTTATTCTATGACGGTCTTCCCCCATATTTTGCAACCAAACAATGCCAAAATTACCTTTCATTATTTGACTTATTTCTCAGTCTTCAGAGCAAGTCAGTCTGTCTATAACAGTTATTAACGTGGAATGTAAATTTCATTAATCAACACAGAGAGAGTGAAACTGGAGTGGTTTTTAATACCGAGAAACTTCAAAAGAGCAAATAAAGAGCAATCTGAGATTTATGTTAGAAGGTCCAAGACGGCTAGCAATTTCTGTGCAGTGAATTACTTAGATAACCAAAACGCTTCTGTTAGTTAATCTATAAGATAAAACTGAGTTAACAGCTATTGTGTTTTATGCACCATGGGGTTAAGACAAAGAACCAACAACATACAAGAAATAACTGTCTCAGAACCTTGATTATTAGCTATGATCAAAAACCCAATCTACTTTGAAACCTCTAACAAAAGTTTATCTACTATGAACTGTTTTTATTTGATTGTTTTGCAGAATGTATGAAACACATTTCAATTTCAAGTTATTTTGACGTCTTATTAAACCTCTTATTGTCTTGCACGGAAACCCCTTCAGTGCTGTTTCAGTTTCTACTTTTGGTTTCAATTTCATCAGAAGACTCAGAGACTGAACACGGTAAGTTAATTAATCAACTGTAAACTGTCTGTGACTGATAGCGTTGGGTGCACATATAAAAAGAAAAGCTTATTTTTAATAATCTAAAGTTACACTAAAAGAAGTTTGCATGAATCGCGCGACTGATTTTCTTCTTGTTGTGAGAGCTGTTAGAGATTCACGGGAACATTTAAGTCACGCGAATAATTGTTTGCAAGCACGTTTGCGCGGTTATAATTTACTTAACTTTTCCTTCTTTTCTACTTTTAGATTCTTTTCTACTTCGAGATATTGCTATTTTTAGTTACAAATGGTAACTTAAAACTTTTGTTTTTCACATGGGAGTAAACTCAATTAGAGCTAATAAGTTATGGCCTCTTGTTTAAATCAGACTTTCAACGTATCAGAAAATTTTTTCTCTTTCTTTCTATTTTCGGTGAAGTAGTGTTGTTTTGTAAAAAAAGTAAACTTACGACTCGTATAAAATGCGAATAGCTCTCTTAATTTGAGTATTTTTTAACAGAAATTCCTCTTGGAGTCGAAACGGCTATGAGATCGGTGAGTGAGGGGGAGTTATGCATGTGCGCATGTTGCACCAATCACAGTGTGGCCGGTTTAATCAAAGAACGAATCAAATTGCCTGTTAGAAAATAAAATGAAATCTATATTAATTTGGAGACGTGTCAGATTACTGTAGTTTGTTTGGTAAAACATTTTACATGTCATCGATTTAATTCTGCTATCTCCGAAACCTTTCAGTTCACAAAAAAAATAACTCTTGCACGCCTTGCGTGCCTATCTTTCGGAATTTGTTGTCCCTTTTGCTTCTTAACACAACCTTCTCCGAGGTCAGTACAACTAATCTTGTGATGTGTTGTCTATTTTACCAAGCTAGCAAAGGCATTTACCCGTGAAATTCATTGAATCAGTGAGCTTAGATCAATGGCAAACTCGAAGCTGTTTCGTTCTGTTATGTCACTTACGGTTTTCATTTAAATTGTACAAACTACGTTATGTAGCGTCTAAAACAAATAGTACGTATATTCGCATCTTTAAGTGTCTCGAGAATGGGAATGAAGAATTACATTGGAACGAGCGATGCCAGTTCATCTTCGCTTTCTCGTTTTCGCTTAAAGCATGTCAATCTTTCTATCAGTGACAGGAAGCTGAAAGTCGCATTCCATCAAATTCAATCAAGAAGTCCATACCAATTTTGGAAATTGTTAGAGCGCTATCTCGTCTGTATTAAGTAAAGAGTTAGGATAGAATTGGAAGTAACACACCTTAGAGTAATTTTATTTTTCGGTTTTCGATTGATTTGCACAAATCTATTTGTATTTGTCATTGTCTGCTGTTATCTTGCAGGGAAAGTCCCTCAGTGTTTCTTTCGGTTTCTCGCTTTCGGTTTCAATTTCAGCTTAAACTCTACTTTGATCGTGCTGACACTGAAAGAATGGCGAGCTTTAACTTTAGAAATGCTAATAGTCCTCAACCAAGGTTTTTAAATTCTTCAAAGCGTGTCAGTTTTTCTATGACAGGAAGCTGAAAGTAGAATTCGATCAAATTCGAGCACGCGCAGGAAGTCGACAACAAATTGGAAATGATTTTAAATGTTGTTATACCGCTGTCTCGTCTGTATTCAGCAAATAATGAAGATAGCAAAGGCTGTAACACAACTTAGAATAAATTTATTTTTCGGTTGATATTCACACTGACCCCATTTGTATTTGTCGTTGTCTGCTCTTATGTTGCAGGGAAAGACCTTCACTGTTTATTTCAGTTTGTCACTTTTCGGTTTCAATTTCAGCTCAAAGATCGAGAAATTACGGCAAAGTGTAAATTTATATTTATGTAAATTTATAGCGAGCTACAATTTGCTTCAAAACATGAGCTTGTTAACTACGAGTATAGCGCGGTGTGTTGAATAGCATTAAATAATTTTCAGTAGGAGAAATGTGTGTCAAGAAAATGATAACAAGATGTTCACCAATAATTTGGCAGTATTTTGACACCATAATTGTAGCATCGAGTGATAAACAGTAGTTAAAACGACCGCTAAAAATTCTAGAAACTGTTTTGAGCTACCATAACTTTTTTCTTGTCATTTTTCTGGAAAAGGTTGCTCTTGTTGACGCGGTCATTCTGCTGATCCAAACCGAGTGGTGAGTACAAACTTAATTCATTCTTTATGTAGATCTCGGCGATCACCTGCGTTATTTAATACGTTTTGTGGGAAGTTTTGAAAACACTGCAGTTTTCCTAGTTTTGAATAAGAATTTCACTGTGGTAAGTATAACTAAGCTCGTATTGTTTGCCTTTACCCTAACCAGTTGAGAAGAATATAGGGCCATGATATTTAAAGCGAAGGTAAGTATATAGTTGCGACTTTTATAGGGAGGATTTCTCGTAAAATCGAAGCTTTTTGGTTCTGTGATGTTGCAGTCTTCGATCAAACTACGTTATGTAGCTACTGAAACAAATAGCAAATTCGCATTCTTAAGTGTCTTGGGAATAGGAATAAAGAATTACATTAGAGCGAGCGATATGTGCTCGTTTTAACTTTCCGTTTTTCTGCTCAAAGCATGTCAGTCTTTCTCTAAACTCGATCTAAAAACCCATTACAAAACGGAATTGGTTTTGAAAGCTATTACACCGCTATTTCGTCTACATTCAGTAAAGAGTTAAGATATACAGCAAAGAATGTAACACACCTAATCATAAAAATTACAAATTCCTCGATTGTGATTGGTTTAAAAAACTCCTATTTTCCACTAATTCACTTGCCAAGTTGTTATCGGACAGTTTGTTATTGGACAGTTTGTTATCGGACAGTTCAATAGGCCAATCACAATCGAAGTTGTAGTTTAAATCAACCAATCACATTCAAAGTTGTAATGACGTGCGTGCGCG
>JAEMPF020007938.1:0-24601 GCA_022496165.2 Catalaphyllia jardinei | reverse complement strand
TGCAATTTTTATGATTAATTGGTATTAAGACTTCGTGTCGTCCAATTTGGTCTGTAATCATACTCGTGATGAACAAATCAGACTCCCGCTTCGCGGTCGTCCGATTTTGTTATCACTCGTATGATAACAGACCGAATTGGACCATTACTTAGAATAAATTGTTTTTCTTTTTCCGGTAATTTTCACAAATCTACTTTTATATGTCATTGTCTGCTGTTAGCAAACAAACAACAAGCTTTATTACCAAATTTAAAAGTTAAACTTTACAATATAATATATTACTACAAAAAACGGTAATGTTCACTCAGGATAACTAAAAAGTTAATCGAGCTGAGTAAAACTTGGTAATTTTGAAATATAGGAAGTAGGCGGCACTAAAGCTTGAGCAGAGGAATCAATTAGTCAATAAAAAGAGACGAAAAAGACAAATAAATAAATAAGTAAATAAGTAGATAGATAAAAAGATAAATAAAAGAATAAACAAATACCAGTTGAAAACTCATGAACAGTAAGACTGTAAGATGTTTGACTTAACTTTGTTTTTAAACGTTTTAAGGGGGAGGTGTTTAATGCTTTCTTTAAGGTGATTCCAAACTTTTACAGCTGCAAAGCGAATGTTGAATTTACCATAGCTTGCAGGGAGAGTCCCTTAGTGTTTATTTCAGTTTCTTACTTTCGGTTTTAGTTTGATCTTAAGATCGAAACATTGAACATCGCAAGCCGGTTTGGCGTTTACTGTGGTAAGTATAACTTTGCATGTATTGTGTCATCTTCACCTTAGTCAGTTCAGAATAATGCAAAGCCGCGATATTCAAAGCCAATGTACTCAGTACTCAATATCGCTAAAACTGAATTCATGGTTATTGGGTCAAATCAACGAATACATGCTCTATTGAATAATCAGATCGATATTGCGATCGATGGGAAATCGATCCAAAAAGTCGAAGAAGCTAAATCGCTGAGCCTGTTTATTGACGAACACTTTTCATGGACAGAACATATAGAAGAAATTAGTAACTAGATATCTTCAGCTATAGGCGCCCTTAAACGAATAAGACCGTTCGTCTCCGAAAGTACTGCTCTTCAATTTTACCAAGCGTTGATTTTGCCCCATTTTGACTATTGCAGCCCTGTTTGGGATGAACTTGAGCGACAAACAGGAGCTGCTAGGGTCATTACCAGGACGAGTTACGACACTAGTGCCAATATCCTCCTAAATAGGCTCAACTGGGACAATCTCTCCACACGAAGGAAAAAGCTTAAGGCGACGTTGATGTTTAAAACAATCAAAGGGCTTTCCCCAGCGTACCTGCAGAATTTATTTAGCATCCGTAGTACACCGTACAACTTAAGAGATTCTGAGATTAAGCTAAACCTGCCCAATCCATGCACGAACTATTGCAAGCGTGTCTTGGGCTACAGCGAGGCGCTACTATGGAATTGGGTATTTTAAAAGGGAACTTGACAAATTTTACAGCAATTGTCAGTCGGGCTCCCACACGGCAATCTTGTAAAACAGTGTTGTTTTAATATATTTTTTAACTGAAGATTTTACCGTGTATAAATAAAGTATGTATGTACGTATGTACGTACGTACGTATGTCTGTAGGTAGGTAGGTAGGTAGGTATGCAAGTCAACAGAGTCCGAATTTGTCTTTGCACAGTGTGAAGCGCCGTCATGAACAAGCGAAAAGATTTCACCCTTTGTGTTTTAAATACTAATTCCCCGTATTGTAATTTAGCTTGTGTAGGCTCTTTGTCCGCTTGTTGCTGGACGGGAAAGCGAATTTGTTTGTTATTACGTTCGGTCAGTTATATCAGTCTTGAATTTTTTGCCGTTCTACATGTAAGCTTATGTTATCGGGACAAAATAAAACTGATTGAAAGAATATGTTTAATTATCGCTATTTATTACACGACTCAGGCACTCAGAGGGCCAATAACTATAATCAACCAATCAAAATGCTCTATTGCCGGTCCAATATTCTCTAAGTATTGGACCAGGCATTGTCCCGAATGATCCCGCACTTTTGAAAAACCTTCAAAGCTTCATGCAGTCGTGTAATAAATCTCTTATTAACCAAGCTTGCTCGGGACCGAACTGGGAGAATATCGGCTCTCGGTCCCTTTTGTGCGGACCTCGCTGCGCTCGGTCCGTACTGTCAAGACCTCCGGCCGATATTCTCCCAGTACGGCCCTCGCGCTTGGTTAATAAGATATATATATTGGCCCAAGGTCGTGGCAGTTACAAAAACGACCGAGGGCCAATATTCGCCAGTACGGCTCGAGCAAGCTCTGTTAGTAAGTAGCTTATTATATGGCACTCGGGCTATGCTTGGTTTTAATTTGCCGGCTTTCGAAAACAAAAAGTACACAGCTTATGACCGTTTCCATGGAAACAGTTTGTATGGTGAAATCCCGACCAAGAAAAAACCAATCAGAACGCTCGGATTTCGCTCAAGACTACCTTGTCATATATTAAAGCAAATTATTTATGTGGCCGTAAAGGTTGGAAATTCGATTTCGCTTATATTTTTTTAGTAGATAGGCTAGGGAATGAAAGAAACTACTGGATAGCTTATCTGTGCCAAAATATCCGGCCTTTATTTCAAAGAAAAACGAAAATTACGAAATTTCGTTAAAATCGTCATTTCCCGCACAATTGTATTAAAGAAATCGAAGAGCCTCGCATGCAAAACCACATTAATATTCTGTCTTTAAAACACTCAAATATATATATTTTTGCAATGTTTAAATGTGTACTGGGTCGAATTTGGGGACTTTTGGGCGGTCTTTCTAACTGTAAAATAATTAAGTTTCCAAGAAAGGTATTTTATCCACCTAAAATTATTTCGTAAATATAATTTAAAATGTTCACCTCGTGTGAAACCTTCAAATGGATTAAGCTTCTGGTTGTTGAATTGTAGAATGATGGTTTACAGCTGCCTATAAAAATTTCTTTGGGCAAATGATTTAAGTTCGAGACGCTTACAAAAGGAAACCGAATAACGTCGGACGGAATGAATAATTCTGACGTCATGTACTAGTACTTAATAACGCTTGTGTGACAGAAGCGAATAGATAGGGCGCAATTAGGAAGCCATTTAAAAGCTCGCGTTCCGCGTTTTATCAAGGCCTCGAGACACTCTAACACAATAGTCGCACTCGGCCAACGTACTAGTTTTTTTTTTCGCCTTTGAATCAGCAGAAATACAGACGAAATACTAGTCCAAATCAAGATTACCGTATCGTTGGTTTCACTATGAATCATTTAAACAACAACAACTAGGTATAAGAGGACATCCGACAAAATATCATCACTCTATACTACTCAAAACCTTAATTCGTGTTATTTTTACTAGGGTATATAGGGAAGGACGCCATGAACATTACAGAAGACATTTTACAAGCCGTTTTAATTGGCTTGGTTGTTGCTATTTTTCTTCTCAACACTGGTCGTGCTCTAAAAGCTATTGAAGTCTGCAAGGAATGTTTAATCTTCCTAAATAATAAAGTGGTAGAAATCAAGGGAAAATATTTCTATTTACTTTCTATGGGTATATATGCAACAATCTTCAAGGCGTACAGGCTTATCCCTGATTCCACAGAGGAACTAATTTACGGAAGAAAACTTCTTGAGATTTACCGCCAGTGTGGCAAAAAACAGGAAGAAGGAAATCTTACAATATTACTGGCCAATATATATCAACAGCACTATAAATATCTGGAAGCAATGCTACTTTATGATAAAGCAATTAATATCACTGAGGAAATGGGAGACAGAAAAAATCAAGCATACGCTAATGAAAATGCTGGCATTATATCTTATCATCTCGGTGATTATGACAAAGCTAAAAGATATCTTCAGAACGCACTTGCCATCAAAATACAGACTGGTGACAAAAAGGGAGAAGCCAGCTCGTATGGAAACTTAGGAGCTGTGTTTCGATCTCTTGGTCAATATGACAAGGCTAAAGAACATCTTGAGAAAGCACTTCATATCACGATACAAATTAGTGACAGAAGGGGAGAAGCCAGCTCGTATGGAAACTTAGGAATTTTGTTCCAATTGCTTGGTCAATACGACAAAGCTAAAGAATATCTTGAGAAAGCACTTGTCATCACAAAACTAATCGGTGACAAAGAGGGAGAAGCCAGCTGGTATGGAAGCTTAGGAACTGTGTTTCTATCTCTTGGTCAATATTACAAAGCTAAAGAACACCTTGAGAAAGCACTTGTCATTAAAATACGAACTGGTGACAAAAAGGGAGAAGCCAGCTCGTATGGAAACTTGGGAGCTGTGTTTCGATCTCTTGGTCAATATGATAAAGCAAAAGAATATCTTGAGAAAGCACTTGCCATTACAAAACAAATCGGTGACAAAGAGGGAGAAGCCAGCTGGTATGGAAACTTAGGAACTGTGTTTCGATCTCTTGGTCAATATGACAAAGCTAAAGAATATCTTGAGAAAGCCCTTGCCATCAAACTACAAATTGGTGACAAAAAGGGAGAAGCCAGCTCGCATGGGAACTTAGGTGCTGTGTTTCAATCTCTTGGTCAATATGACAAAGCTAAAGAACATCATGAGAAAGCACTTGCCATCAAAATACAAATTGGTGACAAACAGGGAGAAGCCAGCTCGTATGGAAACTTAGGAACTGTGTTTAAATCTCTTGGTCAATATGGTAAAGCTAAAGAATATCTTGAGAAAGCACTTTCCATCAAAATACAAATTGGTGACAAAGAGGGACAGGCCATATCGTATGGAAACTTAGGAACTGTGTTTGAATCTCTTGGTCAGTATGACAAAGCTAAAGAACATCATGAGAAAGCACTTGCCATCGAAATACAAATTGGTGACAAAAAGGGAGAAGCCAGCTCGTACGGAAACTTGGGAGCTGTGTTTCAATCTCTTGGTCAGTATGACAAAGCTAAAGAACATCATGAGAAAGCACTTGCCATCAAAATACAAATTGGTGACAAAAACGGAGAAGCCAGCTCGTATGGAGACTTAGGAACTGTGTTTCAATCTCTTGGTCAAAATTACAAAGCTAAAGAACATCTTGAGAAAGCACTTGCTATCAAAGTACAAATTGGTGAGAAAGAAGGAGAAGCCAGTTCGTACGGAAACCTTGGAACTGTGTTTAAATCTCTTGGCCAATATGACAAAGCTAAAGAATATCTTGAGAAAGCACTTGCCATCAG
Organism: Catalaphyllia jardinei; assembly: GCA_022496165.2. Classification (NCBI taxonomy): domain Eukaryota; kingdom Metazoa; phylum Cnidaria; class Anthozoa; order Scleractinia; family Caryophylliidae; genus Catalaphyllia; species Catalaphyllia jardinei. The sequence continues at coordinate 19,396 of JAEMPF020007938.1, read as the reverse complement.
AATACAAATTCGTGACAAAGAAGGAGAAGCCTGTTCGTACGGAAGCCTGGGAACTGTGTTTATATCTCTTGGCCAATATGACAAAGCTAAAGAATATCTTGAGAAAGCACTTGCCATCAGAATACAAATTAGTGACAGAAGGGGAGAAGCCAGCTCGTATGGAAACTTAGGAACTTTGTTCCAATTGCTTGGTCAATATGACAAAGCTAAAGAATATCTTGAGAAAGCACTTGTCATCACAAAACAAATTGGTGACAAACAGGGAGAAGCCAGCCGCTATGGAAACTTAGGATCTGTGTTTCAATCTCTTGGTCAATATGACAAAGCTAAAGAACATCTTGAGAAAGCCCTTGCCATCAAAATACAAATTGGTGACAAAGAGGGTGAAGCCAGCTCGTCCGGAAACTTAGGAACTCTGTTTCAATGTCTTGGTCAATATGACGAAGCTAAAGAACATCTTGAGAAAGCACTTGCCATCAACAAACAAATTGGTGACAAAAAGGGTGAAGCCAGCTCGTATGGAAACTTAGGAACTGTGTTTCAATCCCTTGGTCAATATGACAGAGCTAAAGAATATCTTGAGGAAGCACTTGCCATCACAAAAATTATTGGTGACAAAGATGGAGAGGCCAGCTGGTATGGAAACTTAGGATCTGTGTTTCGATCTCTTGGTCAATATGACAAAGCTAAAGAATATCTTGAGAAAGCACTTTCCATGAAAATACAAACTGGTGACAAAAAGGGTGAAGCCAGCTCGTACGGAAATTTAGGAACTGTGTTTCATTCTCTTGGCCAGTATGTGAAAGCTAAGGAATATCTTAAGAAAGCACTTGACATGAGAAAACAAATTGGTGACAAAGCAGGAGAAGCAGCTGACTACGGACACTTAGCAGTTTTGTATCAATCTGTTGGTGAATTTCTCACGGCTGAAGGTTATTGCGAGATGGCACTGTTAATTGCTCGAAACATTGAAGACTCAGAAAAAGAGTTCGAAATTCTTTGTCTTCTCGCAGTAGTGAAGTTATGCCAACACAAGGTTCAGGAAGCGTTTGATTGTCTGTTTCTTAGTATGAACAAAAGCGAACGTTTACGAAGTTTCTTAAGAAACAACGACGATTTCAAGGTATCGTCTTCAGACGTGCGCCATTTTCCCTACCGAAGTCTTAGTGCATTCTTCTGTTCTTCGGGAAATCCGAACCATGGCCTCTATGTTTTAGAGCTGGAACGGGCAAGGGCGTTAGCAGACTTAATGTCATCTCAGTATTCTGTTGAAAGCCAAATCTTAGCTGATCCACAAACGTGGACTGGTATTGAAAATATTATAAAAGAAGAAAGAAACTCTTCTTGTCTGTACATTTCTTACGATGCTCATGATCTTTTTTTCTGGGTTCTCAAGACAAGTGAAATCATTCGTTTCCGGAGACTAACAGTAGATGAGAAACTAGTTGGTGCCGGTCTAGTTGGTAAGTTAGATGAGTTCTTCGCTAATTGCTTTCGAAGCCAAGGTATATCAGCAGATCAAGAATGCGAAGACCGATCTTTGAATGACGTCGACAGCCTTGCAGCCCTGAGACCTTTTGAGGAAGATGACGAAGAAAGCCAAAACTGCCAATTGAACCTGCCGTTGTGTTATAGAATGTTGATCAGTCCGGTAGCTGATCTACTTGAGGTGCCGGAGATCATTGTTGTCCCTGATCGCTCATTAAACCAAGTTCCATTTCCAGCTCTAAAGGATGAACATGGGAGGTATTTATCAGAGAACTTTAGGATCCGCATTGTACCTTCTTTGACAACTCTCAAGCTCATTCAGGACAGCCCCGCTGACCATCACAGCCAGACAGGTGCACTGATAGTAGGGGATCCTCATGTTGGTACTGTGTATTACAAAGGAAAAGTAATGTCCTTTTCTAGATTACCCTGTGCAAGAAATGAGGCAGTCATGATTGGAACACTGCTGGGTGTTCAACCTTTGTTAGGACAGCAAGCAACAAAGCAGGTTGTACTTGAAAGGTTACATTCAGTGAGTTTGATACATTTTGCAGCACATGGTAATGCCGAAAGAGGAGAAATTGCCCTCTCCCCTGTAGGCCCTTGTAACAGGATTTCAGAAGAAGAAGATTACCTATTGACGATGTCTGACATTGCACATGTTCAACTTCGAGCTAAACTTGTGGTACTTAGCTGTTGTCATAGTGGTCTTGGACAGATTAGAGTCGAGGGAGTTATTGGAATCGCTCGAGCGTTCTTAGGATCCGGTGCACGGTCCGTTTTGGTGGCTCTTTGGGCCCTAAGTGACAGAGCAACAGAGCAGCTGATGTGTCGTTTCTATGAGCATCTTGTTGGTGGGGAGAGTGCCAGTGAATCTCTTCACCAGGCCATGAAATGGATGAGAAGTAATGGCTTTGAGATGGTCTGTGACTGGGCACCGTTTATGCTGATTGGAGATAACGTGACATTTGAGTTTGCAAAGTAAAAGTAAGTCTCCATAACAAAAAATGTGATTTTGGAAGCTAAGCTGATAGTCTTGAGCTGAACTTGCGTCATTTCATGTCAACTGGTATCCATCTTGTTTTTACCTTGATGCTTGTGATAGGTATTTATCAGCTGATAGTTTAAGCTCCCACAGATACCTCAGGTAAATTAAGGCATGGGTCCTCAGTTATTGTCCTCAAAAATATTAACGGGTGGTCTACCTTCTGAGGCTTCGTTCGTAAAAACTTAAACTCTTTATAAACATATTCACCTTCTAAAGTAATTTTTTTGACTGGTCGAACTTATGCAAAATAGGTCACGTGACTTCATTACGCCAAAAGGCCCGGTAAAGGTAAAATCTTTAAGCAAAAATAGGAACAGTTTGCAAAAAGAAAGTTTCAACTGAACATGTACTGGACAGGTTCTAATGACAACAGCAAAAGAACAATGCTTGGCAATTGTTAAACATTTCTTTAATTTTGGAAAAAAAACCGGTTTCTTCTACTAGTACTCAGTCCCCCAATTAAAGTGATTGAGTTTTAAAAAGTTCTTTTAAAGTATCTTTATTTTTCCAAGCGTAGAAACAATGTATCTACTAGTCCTAAAATCATTAAACTATCGCCAAAGTTTAACAAAATCAGAAAGGTGTTCCCATTTCACAAAATAGATTTTTTTGGCTTCGAGAGGTTACGTGACCTAGTTTGCATATTTTCCACATACTAAAGGGCGCCGCACACTAGCCGACTTTTTGTCGGCCGACAAAAAAAAAATCTTCACTTGTGGGCTAGTGTGCGGTGAATTCACACAAGTCTGCGACAAGATCGGGGCTTGTCGGGCGATTTCTGACATTGCTAGATCTCAAAACGCCTTGTCGAGCCCTGTCGGCTAGTGTGCCATGGACCAAGACAATTTGTCGGGGCTCACGCGTACGTCAACCAATGAGGAATTGTCATGAGAGCCACGTGAACATGCGTCTTTTCCAACATGGCGGAAATCGACTCGGCCGCAAGCCTAAACGCGGTCACTCGCGACAAAAAAATTGGCTAGTATGCGGCAAGCTGATGTCCCGACAAATTTTGACCGATTTTACCCCGACAAAAAATCTGCAGTTGTACGACAATAAATCGGTTAGTGTGCGGAAGCCTTTAATATACAAAAACTGAATACCTTTTATGTTGGCAAAATTTCATGCAGCTACACCTAAAGCTTCAAACTTTTTGGGTGAACAGCTCAAGACCCTTGCCTCGCTTTTATTGAGAGGTCAAACGCATACTCATTTTGGATACCAAACAAATGCTTTCTTTGAAAAAAGAAATATGCTTCGTATTTTCTACTGTTAGAAAGCAGTTTACGTAGCCAACGAAACGATCACACCTTAATTATATCAGGAAGCTTAGTTGAGGTTATTTTTCAGAGCTGGATCCAAACATTTATGATAGGGGGCTTTTTAGACGTGGTTACCGCACAAAATGCAACAATTTACGCAAAATGTAACAGATTTTTTAAATCTGTTACCTTTTGCGTTAAAACGCAAAATATAACATTAGCTTAAATTGTATCAACTTTTGACCCATATGTAACGATTTCTTTAGCTCGAGTTGTAACAGCTTTATCATGCAGAAGGTCAAATTTCTTTGACACGAAAGTAAAAACGCAAATGAAAAACTTAATAATTAAACGAGAAAACTCAGATCTATTAGTGTTCTTCTGAACCTATTGGGAGGCAGTTTAAAATTGGTTTAGAGTTAAGTTTCCTTAAGAGAATTGTTCGTGTTTGTCATACAAAGTCTGTGTTTGCCCATCTGAGCCTTAATGACCGACAGTAACTTGATATCTTCTAACGCCAAGGAAACAACTTTAGATACACAACATATCCACAGGCACCATCTCATGGCTAACCCTTGGACGTACAAGCTAGTACAAGGATGGAGCCCCTCCCAGGATTTTTGTTATCTTGCCAATTGCGTTGTTGCTATTTGCGTTAAAGTTGTTACAATTTGCGCTAATTTTACATCTTTGCGTTAAGTATACATTTTGCGTTAGTTGCTACATTTTTGCGTTTATTTAGATTTTTTGTCAGTTGTTACATTTTGCGGCGTGACACACGTTAATTACTTCCGACGCCATTGGCGTGATCGGCGTTGATGGCGAGCGCCGTAGGCATGAGTTTCTGCGGTACTCGGGACTTTGCCTCCCAAGAGAAAAACGTGTTTCAGTTTAAGAGCCAATGCCCACAAAATTCAAACATAGTCCGGTAAGACTTGAAAAATTAAATTCGCCCTACTTTTGCATATAAGTAGGCCTCAGTAAAAGTAAAAACGCCATGTGTTTTCTTTCCTCAAATATTTCGGTATTTCCGAGAAAAACGACAATTTCGATTTGACGTCCTAGCATCAATTTAGCGAGTCCCTACCGGGCTGAAAATCAACCATTTTCATTCCCGATGATTTGCGTGTCGCATTTATTGAGTGCAGAACCAACTTTGTGTATAACTCTTTCTTGTCCAAAAAAGCGCAATTATGAGAAAATTGGATTAACCTAATTATTTGGCGGTTAGCAAAAGCAGAGTGTTCTCCGACGTAGAGTTCGAGGGTCTGTGTGAAGAACTGATATTTTGACAATGTGCCATATCTCAGAATTCCAATATATTTTAGATTCTAATAATATAAGGATAGGTATTTCAATATATGTAAAGTTTAGTTTGGGCAAATGAATAAGCACTCGTCAAAAAATTATTCAAATCGTACAAAAAAATCAAAATCACCCCAGTAGTCGAATGCGTGGCCAAACATTACCACTGTAGTTATAATTAAATCCCTTCAATTCGAAATATCCGCATTACTAAAGCACAATGCAACATAAATATGTTCACCTTAACTCAGATATGATATCTTGACTGTAAAGCAACGTTTCTCTCCAGTCATTTCTTCATTGGAGTTCCGCTAGGCTTGTAAGACGAGAACCTTTCTACCTGGCATCCGTCTTGTAGGTATGAACCGCAAAAAATTGATTTTGCGAAGTTCCTACGCAACCTATACCTTGGTGGTTTGCTGTACTGCTCGACAGAATCACCCAACCTGCTTTGAAGCAGAAATTGCCAATAAGTGAGAACGAATAAGCCGCCATCTGCGATCGCTCCGTCTTGCTAATGTGTATATTATTGTGCGTGTAGCCGTGTAACAAATTCTTTGCACTGGGTAGGGGTGGGGATTTTTTTAAGCTGAGCGTCTGCCAAAAACAAAATAAAAACGCATTGGAATCTCAGTACTGGTTCTACGGAAAACGAAATTAGAGTTACTTTTTTGTAAATTTATTTCATACTATTGACCATGCAACAAATATGTTGGTTTTTGAGATTTAACTTTGTTTACTTTTCCTAGATGACACTAACTTAATTAAAGTAATGAAAGTCCTTTTTCTCACGAGAAATTTGTGCAAAGCTGCCAATAAAATTATGGCAGTTTCGTGTTCATTTAAAGCAATAGCTGGTAGTCCTTGTTATCACGATCGACGGTGGATCCCTGGCCTCACAAGGTACATATTCAATATTGCAAGGCACCACCGTTTTCTTCATGGCAGAGGCTCTGTGATCCCAACCCCTTGTCATACCAGAATGTACGTCGCCGCTGAACAACTCGACCACTTCCTTGAATTCATAACAAGTGCCAACATTGTTCAAGACCTGCCTTTTGGCGAAAGAACATTGAAATTGTCATCCAAATAAAAAATCATTGTGCCTAATGTAGTAAGAACTGTTTTCCAGAGCGAATCGTCCAACAGTACAACCTTTTCTGCAGTGAGGTCGGTTTTGTACCAATGGGACGAAGAACCCTTCTCAGAATCTTAAATGTCTATTCCGCTTCAAATCGAAACTCTCTTCAGGGGCTTGATTACTTCACCGCGCAAGGTGCAAAAGCCTTCGATGACTTGGAGAATGTTGTTGACAAGCTAGGAGATGACTGTGGGATGGGATTATCATGGGCAAAAGAAACGAAGGCACAGCTGAAAGCGGCCAAGAGATATCTGAAGGGTGATTACAAGGTAAAGAGAGTAAATGTGTTATCTGCCGCATGGGGTATACGTGGTACGTATTGCAGGCTTCGAGCAGCATTCTCAAGTCAGAAGTGGTAGTTTTTCACTACACGGACCCACCCAAAGCTGGGTAATAATCTAATTATTTTTTCTCCCCTCTCCCTCTTAAATCACTTCTATAATTGCTGACTTTTTCTTCTCACACATCGAGCAAAAAGGTGGCCGTGACCGTGGACAGAGAGAGAAAATTTCGGACACCCCTATGAGAACCAATCAGATTGAAGGAATTGCAACCGTGCTTTCTTGGATAAAAAAAAAATAAAGTTTTTTTCTTTTGTCAAAATACAGCCAATAGAATTTTGTTTTTTGAACCAATGCCCCGCCCCCATAGAGACTTGCGGGATAAGGAAATCGAAGTTTGTGTTGTAAGCATTCTTCCCCTGAGTAGCAAGTCATTTCCAAACTACTTAGTATTGGATGTATTCCCTACTTCAGTTTTATCTAGAAATTGAGATCACATTCCGTGAGACGAGCATGTCATCCTTCAGGACGATAGTGTGAGCTATAACCAGCTTGATAGAACATTCCCATGGACTATTGCACCTCAGAAGATTATACGTGATAGTGCATAATCATAAATTATGAGATAACAGCGACGATGATGGTGGATGATGGGGATTGTGATTTTATCTTAACAAACACTATCCAGATGAAATGATCGAAAGTTGTTCTACCGTCCGCTTTTCCTATCCGGGCTTCTCGCGCGGGTGATGTACAAAATAATAAGGGTAAAATAAGTTATTGACCAAGCTCTTCGTCAGTCCAGATGTAGATATATGACCCCTTTGTTCACATGCGGAGTTCCACTTTCCTTGATGTACATGTGAGCACTTTTTTTTTTTTACATCTGCATCTCACACTTTATGGCAAATGTCTCATAATAAATCGCTATTTTTTTACATAACGTACACGTTTCCGCGAGTTCTGCTCTGCCAGATCATTGCAGAGCATACGCGTTGAGTTTTCCAGAAGACCCAGAGTATGTCTCCACCTGCGACCACAGCCACGTAGATACATGTGACCGATGTGTTCGCCTTGCATTTGTGGTCAACGAAATTGACGACGCTCTAAAGGAAGCAGAATGCACGAATGACACCCGAGAAGAGTTGGTGTTTGTAGCCTCGCAGGCAAAGCAGCAGATCCACTCCTGGAAATCTCACCTATTGCGTTCAACAAATCAAGACGACTGCAGACTAGATATCATTAAGGACCTAGATGAAACTTCTGTTTTGCTGGTCTTAGATTGGGCTATGAAATATCTACAGAGGAAATTTCGAGAAAGTCAGAGTGACTGGTTCTTGCCATACTTAACGACGTCTTTGGTCAACTTAACGGTATCATGCCACATTTGAAGTCAGGTTACCTAAGGCAAGATAATGCAGGCTGTTATCACTGTGCATTAACCCTAATCACAGCCAGACAAGTAGCTGAGCTTAACGATCTCTGTTTGTCTAAAATGGATTTTTCAGATCGCAAGGAGGAAAGTGGTCTTGCGACAGAAAGCAGCTACAATCAAATCCCACATGGCAGTGTACCTGAGTTCAGGTCACGACATAGATACAGCATGCCAAATGCAAGAAGCCATTGAATCGTTCGGAGGTGTTTCCGGCGTGAAAGTAAAGCTTTGCAGTCCCCCGTCATCGACAATCAGAAAGTCCGTGAAATGGGAAGGGGTGAGCTTCATCAGCAACATTCAGTACAGTCAGGAGGGTCTGAGAGTATGGAGAGCTTACAACATTGGCCCTTGTAAGTTCATACCTTGGAGAAAGTTTGATGTTCCCGATAAACAAGATGTACCCTCTCTTGTTTCCAGCACATTCGATAACAATTCTGAAGAAACCTTTGCTCCTATTAAATTGAGAGGAGTCGACAGAGCAACTCAACTTGTAGAGGAACAGGAAACTATTGACGAAGATGCAGATAACTCAAGCAATGCGTCATTAGATTCAGCCCGTCAAAATCTATTTCTTTGTCCAGAAGAGGGATGCATCAAATCTTACCAACGACACAGCCCACTCCAAAAGCATCTTGAGTATGGAGAGCACAAGCGTGCCCTTGAATATGAGACGCTTCTTGACCAAGCTATGCTGGGGTACGCGTCAAGGCTGGAAGAGGGAGCAAGCATGTTGCCTGAAATACAGGAGAATGAACTTTCCCTGGTATCATCATGACCACAACCATCTGGACATCGCTTCCGATGGGATGGGCCCTCAAGCATTCCCATGCCCACAGCACTCGATTTTCAACCAAGCAAAAAGGATATTTGATTGCTGAATTCCGGATTGGCGAGCAAACTGGGCAGAAGATAGATCCAACTAGTGTTTCTAGAGTTATGAGGACAGCGAAAGACAGTAATGGCGAGCGTCTGTTTGATAGCACCGAGTTTCTAACAAGCCACCAGATTGCCAGCTTCTTTTCCCGCTTAGCTTCAAAGAGAAGTTTAAACGATGTTGCTGAAGCACAAAGTGAAGAGGACGAAGAGCAAAACGAAGCACATCGGGAGGGCCAGTTGCAAGTCCTTAGAAACCAAGTTATGTCGGACATTTCAATTCAACAACTGCACCCAATCGTGTACGATGCTCATAACATCTGTGACCTCGTAAAGAATTCGAAGCTTTCAACTTTTTCTATAAAGATGTTGCAAGACATTTGCTTCTCGCTTGGCCTAGATGTATCAAAGATCACCATTAAGAGAAAGAAGCCATACATTGATTTGTTGACAAACCTTGTCATGGGCTGTAAATGTCAGACGAACAATCGGTGATCATCACTGATCTATTTACTGGGCGGGGTTCTCTTGAATACTAAATCCCCAAAAACTATGAAACGCTTAGACCTTTTTACAGATTTTTTTTGGTCTTTAAATTTTAAGAAAGTAAAACCTGATTCATGTGCTACGTTTGTCATTGACCACCTTAGAAAGGAGGTCCAGTATCGGGCGTTAGAATAACAAACATAATATTGCTGGGCGTCCCGTGTTTTCTGAAGATTCCTTGAGTCTCCTCTTAAGCAAACCTCAATGCAACCTAGGAACAACACGGTGGGAAAAGAGACTGTGATAATTGCCGACAGACAAGCGCTTGTAGCACACAAGTAAAAGAAAACAGATCACATTGGTGAAGAGTTACGCTTGGAAATTTTTAAGACTTCCGCAATTATTATTTTTTTTCTGTTCTAGAAGACATGGGGAGAAGAGTCAGTCGCAGCTTTGTTGATCAATTTCCGATTTTCTTCGGGCTTTGCTGGTCAGGCTTTGAAAATTACACGTCGAAAGTCAACACGGAGGGCTTTCAAGTGTCTTCAAACTGGAAAACCGAACGTCGCATATTGAATAGGGCTCTAGCGGTTTACTGCCTGCTAAACCAAGGGACACAAAGAGCACAGATTGTGCTACATAAAATGAATACATACGCATTTATGGACCAGAACTTGACAGTTATTGTTTTTCTTCAAATTCTGATGTGGGCCTTGTCGAAAACGCCGCTGAAAATATACAGGGAAAAAACAGTTTGCCAGATTCAGGATGTTACAAATCGAAGAGGGTAAGCATGCCTTATTATATTTATACCTTTGAAACGCTGACGTTTCGAACCGAAGTAATACTAGTAATAACCAAAGGTTAGTAAATGCGGGCGAAATTTTTTTTTTACCTTAAAGGTGAATAAAAGATTTGGGGGCCTATAGGTCGGGTGATTCTGTTTGTCCATGAGCACACCCTCCAGGTTCCTCCATTTTCACAGTAGCAATAGAGTGATTTTACAAACTTTGTGAAACAGTAACACCAGAGTATTCCACGTGACACTAATCCCATTGTTTGCTTTCCTTAGATTTAGTAATATGCTGTAATTGTTGCTGTTTCACGGGGTAAATAAAAGCACTCTAGGTTATAAAGTATGCGTATTGATCGAGTCCAAATGATTGACGTAACGCAAGTGTGATTTATTTAAAAATCATGGACAAATATGAAATCAAAGAAGGCGATATTTCATAAACAAACCGATAGGTCGTGATAGCCTACACTGTATTTGCCGTGATTTTAACCGCGATAGCTCCGTGTTTTGAACACGTATTGTTACAAACAGTTCACTTATTTCGTGGTGAACAACGTGGTTCAATGGTAAAATTGTGGCGAAACTGTTCCGATATTTCATAAACAAACCGAACTAGGTGAGAAGCTGACAGCTGAGCTGAGCTGAGCTTAGCTGAAGGAAGACCAACGCTGTCGCTTCACGCTTCTGAGATCGAAGACAACGATCGCAGACAATGCGCTTGTTAACTCAAGGACGAACAGCTTTTGCTCCACGCTTCTATGAAATTAAAGAACGCGATCTCACACTATGCACTTGTCAGCTCAAGGGCAAACAATTCTGACGCTCCGCGATTGAAGTTAAGGACGAACATTTGCCACTCTCGATTAAGACGGAATACGGCCGGGAAATGGCATAGAACGCGACAACATGAACAGAAAGGTCGAATCCAAGTTTACACGCTCGATTTGGATTGGTCGGCGCAGCTGGTATGCATGAGCTTCACGTGATCCGAGGTCCAAATGTTACGCGTGATGCGCGTGAGAAAATAGCATTCTTTGCATTCGTGGTGGAAGCTTCAAGATTTCAGCAAAATCGAGTCAGGGCCAAACTATACAACTGCGGCGCATGCGTTTGTAAAAGCAACATTGAGATTAGGATTGCGGGCTCCTTTTGTCGCCCGCAATACACCATTTTGCTAATGATCAGTTCCTGGTGAATTGTGGGTAGATCCAGTACCTTGTGGGGGCAAACGGACAAAATTACAATTTCAAATTATATCCTAAACTGGCCGTTTGCCCCCACAAAGGACTGGATCTACCCACAATTCAAAAGGAACTGATCATTAGCAAAATGGCGTATTAGATGGCGGATACAATAATAATATACTCTTGGTCACGCACTCGACACTACTGGCGTGATTTTTTGTCTAGAGTAAGTGATTTTGAATAATTTTTTGACGGCTGCCAAATCATTTGCCCAAACTAAACTATGCACATTTTGAAAGACATATTCTTCCTTAATTAAAATCCTTAATCTTATGAAATTCGGTTATATGGCACATGGTCAAAACCAACAATTCTTCCCACTGACCAACGAAGTTAATGTGGGAGAACACTCTGATTTTATTCACCGCAAAATAATTCGATTGATCCAATATTCTTGAAATTGTGGTTTTGGACAAGGAAAAGTTAAGCAATAAGTTGGTTGTATTACAATTGTTCTGCGCTCGATAGCTGCGACATCCGAATCGAATGAAAATGGTCGATTTTCAACCCAGTTGGGACTCGTTAAACCGAGTCTGGAGGTTAAATCGAAAATGCTGTTTTTCTCGGAAAGACAAAACTGTTTCGAGGAAAAAAACACAGGCTGTTTGTATTCTTGCTAGGGGCTAGCTATATGCAAAAGAGGGGCAAAATTGAGTTTTCAAGCCTTGCCGAAGAAATTTGATTTTGATTCTTGTGGGCATTTGCTCTTAAACCTTAAACGCATTTGCTCTATGACACCTGAAAAACGTTTGTGAAGGCATGCATGATAACACCTGGAATTTGCCCTTTCTGTTAACTTGATCATCAGTCAATCAACGCATTAAACTAGTAGTAATAAAAAATTATGAGAGTGGGTTCGACGCCGTATAAACTTTTATACAGAGACCTTAAATGATTTCCCTAGCTGACTTTCAACCTCTAAAACCCAACTTTTTTTCTTCAGCAACCGGGGTATTACATAAAGATATTTCAGTGACAAAGTCCATGCCATTCTGACAACAGCTTCTGACAACAGCTTTATTTATTCATCCCTTATTTAGAATAAATTAGATTAAATTATAGTGACATACATAATAAATAAATAATCTGAAAAAAAAAGGGTAACTGACAACCTGAAATAACCTGAAATAGCTATTTCAGTCAATCAATTCTGATTAAAGAGGTCCCGGTACAAACTACGTTGCGTGACGGTCCCAGTTTCCGTATACTCACAAGTTTAATAGGACTCAGTTTAATGGCATTCAGACCTGAATAGGACTAAAATATTTACATCAGCCTTCAGATTTCGTGCTAAATATTCTCACATTAACTTGTAATGTTTAAGTGCAAAAGCTAATTTGTAAAAGTATATTTTTTACGAACACTATTCTAGGCAGGAAGCTCAAATATAAGTAAATATTTCCAATCGAGTGCTCGTTCATCCTAAACAAACTCCGTGCCGACCGTGCGACTGATTCGAGTACTTTCCCTAGCCTGATTAACAAAGTACGCAGTATTTACATTTCCGTTCCCTGGTTCAGGTTAACTCTTATGGATCTTGTCCTCATAGTACTCTTCCACCTATTCCAAATAATATTCCACCGAATACGACTGACCTTTTCTGACGCAAATTGGAACTAAATCGACAAATGCAATCAAATACAGTCGTAGTCTCCTTCACAGCCGTTTTTTGGGATGTCACGCAACACTCCCGGGAATTACACTGTTTCCACGGTTAACATCCCAAAGCCTAGGCGATCGTGTTCGTGTACATATAAAACAAACAATCTCTTCGTGAGCCCGAACGAACGTTTAAATAACATCATACTATTGAATATAATACTACTCAGCCTCAAAATTCCACGGCAAAAGTATCCAACGCTACCTCTGGCTGCGATCGAGAGCACATGGAAGGAAAATCCAAAGTCTACATGGCCTACTCACGTGCTCACATGTTCGTCACATGTATTATCGCGTCTCAGTTACGGTACCAGTTTACTGGCCGTGACCATAGTTATATAACAAGCAGGCCGACACGTGAAAGAAAACGTGAGACAGACAAAGCACATGGTCGATTGCAATGACGTCATTTGCATCTGAAGAATTTGCCTCTGAAGAATTTTTCGGGGAGGCCAAACTTGCAACGATGAATACACGTCCAAAAATTCCAAGAATGTCGATTTCGACTGCATTATGAAAGCGTTCTTTGACGAACGCAACAATTTTATTCTAATATTTTAACAACGTGGGAGTCAAACAAATAAAAAAAAATTCGTCAAAAAGGGCGCTGGGGAGGGGTTGTAACCCTCTTAATCCCTTCCCTAGTTCTGCCCGTGTTTTCTACCTCTTAAATGGAAGGATAAAATCGTTTTACACCCTGAGTATATCTGTTTCAGAGATAACAGTAACAGTCCACTTGTCCCCTGAAAAAAAAAGCACGTTTGAGTCAAAGGGGCGATTTAATTTTTCTTAGACGTAACTCTGTGACAAGATTGATAAATGCGAAACGAAAGTAAATGATCAATAAGTAAATACTAGGTGAGTAAGTAGTAAGTGATAATTAAAGATGTATTTTCTGCTTACAAAGCAAGAGACCATTTTCTCTTGTTACAAAGTCAATAGATTTTCAAGCAGACAGGTAATGAGAATAAATAGGACGATCAACCAGAAAATTTTGTCTTGATTTAACATTCAATTTCCAGACCTAGAATTAAATTAATGGGCATGCATGTCCATGAGTAGAGAAAACTGCAATTTTTACCTTAGCACTGACCAGAAAGGCCCCGGCAGGGGCCTGCAGCAAAGTAAAATTTTCTGTTAAAATTGCTTTAAAATCGTCGTCGATGAAAACAAAACATGTGGCTGATTTACGGTGTGGAAAACTGTCCTCATGTACGCACCGTTAGATCAAAACAATGTTCAATGATAGTTTCGGGAAAACCGGATTCTTCAAATATATCGCGCGCTGTTAGCTGAGGGCTCTACCACGGAGCTTTGAATTCAGTTTTCACGGTTTCAAGAGAAAATGACGTAAGAGAACACATCCCTGTGCCCTATGATAACCTTTTTCGATCTATTTTAAGCTTCGCGTCACGCTGTCAAAGTTATTTTTAGTATAGGCCCCCGATCACGCAAGCAATGGCCAACGCTTACCAGGTTGTGTCCATCCAAATAAGAAATTGAAAATTTAGCGGGCTAAGAGAAAAAAAAAATCAGTTTGTTCAGTTGAACTGCCGGACTGTTAGCATTGGAAATCATTTTCAGACCTGGGCAGGAAAATTATACGTGCTTCTCCGAAGCCGTAAAATAGGAGTCGTGTCATTCCCCAGCATGAATAATGAATGATTAACACAAAGTGCCAAGACTCAAATTCCTAACCTGCTTGAAAGTCGTTTCTCGGAAAGTGCCGAAAGGATTGAAGCGAAAAGCATCTAAAGCGCACGACAGCTAAAATATTTGTTTCGCCTTTGTTAGACCGTTCACTTCAAAAAAGAAAACAGTGCAAATCTTTGTTTATTTAATATCGAAGTGCTGGTAATATTTACTGCTAACTAGACATATTGAAGAAGTGTTCAAGCTTGATAGCAGAAATGTTTATTATTAAAGAAACCAAATGTCTTAACTTTAATCATTACATTGGCTGCAGTAGATGGTCCTTGGACAAAAACTGGGAATTTCAGTTTTCATTAAGACAGGGTCAGCGGCAAAGCTGTTGTCATGGAAACAGCACATTTCATAGGCACTTTTAATATGTCTTCAAGTAATCTACAAGCACTCTTAATTTACTTACGTGTAATACAGAGATAAACAGTTCCTTTCTTTAGGACTATTCAAATGTTACTTATAAAACCATGTTTGATTTTGCATATGCAGTCATCAATGTTAATATACATGTACTTTAAGAACAGAAACAATAAATGGGATGTTCTGCTCAAACTTTTTAAAAGTATTTCTTTGTGTTTTAAAAAAACACACATGAAAAGGATGTTGCCTTGTTCTCAGTTTCATGTGATACTTTTCGGTTTCTGAGAGAGAAAAAGCACAGATATAGAACTCAAATGGTTCTACACATTAGCTAATGCCTGCAACTGTAACACAAGATTAAGATAGATATCAAATCCCAGACATATTCTCAGCTAGAGGGTCATTCTGTTCCAGGCATGCGCGTAGATCATTTTCTGCAATTCTATTGAGGATAAGGGCAACACCATTCGCATGTGCATTCTACTTCCCGGAAAAAAAGTTGTTAAGCCATCTCTTGTCTTCCTTCCTGCACCAGTCCATCTACATTCACGACACCAATGATGTCCAGGTCATATCTTTCCATCCCTTTCGTAACCTGTGCCGTCTTACCAGTTTCAAACATTGTGCGGACGTTCCATACTGCAAGTCGTATCATCGATTTGGGCCCAAGAAAACTCCTCCTTGAGTTCATAGCTTCCCGTGATGGGTTTCCACTAGGAGCTGTCATACTGCCAAGCTCGGGAGCTCGACTTGGAATTTCCGTAGAACCCTGCGGATTAGAATTCATAGTTGCGGTTTCCGTAACTTGACAGTTTTTACGGGGTGGGGTTGTTGGCCCCACGCCCAACTCCCAACCTGGAGGACCAGTGGTTTTCTGTAGGGGTTTTCCTTCCCTTAGCACACGGGTTCCGGCTACGTGGAGGCGCCGGACACTTGCCTCTCGTCGCTGTCACTCGGCTGCCGAAGCATTCCCAGGGGCTACGATGACATGCGTAGGGGGGACCTGTGACATGCGACTTCAATGGCAGAGCCTATAGTTTAACGGTAAGCATTTCTCAGCATTTACGAGGAGAACATTGGCGGCACTTGTTAACCTCACTGAGACCTATTGCCAAAGCATTGAGCCCCCATAATGCAAGCGTAGGAATCCCAAATACGACAATGTAAGAATTCATATTTACATAACATCATCCAATTCTGCGTCCGTTAGGGAACTATGTTTTTAGAAGTGCAGTTGATATTCCTTTATACGTCTTCTGATAGTCTTGGAAGACTCACAAAAAAGTCGAGCTATTTGTTCAGGTGTAAAATTGTTCTCAAGGTATTGTTCCAGGAGTTCTCTAGGAATATCTATGCTGGGACGACCCCTACACAATACGCGCTAGAATATACAAAAATCTGTCGAGGTGTGTAACTAGATATCCATTTCCATTTTCACTTTCATGAAACCACTCATTCACTCGATTTAACACGTATTCTATGCTATGCCGTAAGTAGCTCTTCAAAGAATCCATCATTTTCAGTCGGAACAGAGCAAATTATGAACTATATGTAGCTCTCGCTAAGTGCCAACGAGCAACCATTCAAAACAAATACTAATTGAGAATTTTTAAAAAAAATTGTAGTTGGCTCACTGGCCGAAGTCAAGTTTACTCTCGTGTGATGTGGATCTCTGGCCGATAGTTTGCCCTACATTTGTCGTTTGTTTTAGCTTTAAATTTGCTTTGATTGAATTCAGTATAAAAAGGTTTCTCAGTTTCTTTCGGATTGCTTTATGCCCGCTGCTTTGTCTAGATTTGGCACGCTGGCCGAATTTGGCACGCTGGCCCGAATTTGGTACACTGGCCGAGTTTGGCATGGTGGCCGAGTACTCTTTTGGCTCGCTGCCAATTGTTGAGCTTGCTAGCTCGATAAATATACCACTGACACTGCTGACAATGATAATTAACTAAAGTACACTCAATTAGAATTGGAAATAAAAACAAAACTTACAAAAGCAGGTCAAAATTAGGGTGTCAGGAAAACCTCAGGCCCCTGGTTTTTTCTTTTTTTTTAAGATTTACATTGTTAATGCGCTCGTCTCAATTCTTAATGGTCACGCAATGTTCATAGGCAACAGCCAGAAAGAAGCGAGATATTTATCTTCTCCGGTTTATCGCTGTCCGGCTTACCGAAGAAATAGAAGACACAGAGTAGCTATAATGTTGTTCAAATTGAACTGCAGAATACCCTGCCACTTTGAAGCGGGCCTCCCGCCCGGTAAATAACATATATGTATTTCTCGTTCTTTAAATGCGTGATTTGTATTTTTTTTTTCGTTCTATTAAAATGATATGTATTTCGGCGTGAAAACACAATGTATATGCTTCGTTCTAAAAGCGTGAACTACGTATCCGCGTATCCACTACGTATCCGCGTATCCGCATATCCACTTCAAACTACACTTGGATTATTCTTAGGAGAGGGTTCGTCCTCGCCACTTCGTATCCACGTATCCGCATTCAGGATCAAACTACATTTAGATTATTTCTAGGGAAGGGTTGGTCTTGGCCACTTTCGTATCCACGTATCCACACTCTTCAGGGAAGCACCCTTAAAGTGGGAGGAGTTTTGTATCCACCAGACGTGAAAGGTCTGAAAGCGATAAACCGGTGAAGATAAATATCTCCCCCAGTCGGTTCTTTCTGGCTGTTGCCTATGAACATTGCATTACCATAAAACATTTTCGATTCGGTGATAGATTAAGACGAGTTCAAACCTATTTTTTTCTTAATTTATTTCCAGGGGTCTGAGTTTTCGGCCGCTGCGTTTGGGACATGAGACAAAGCAAAATTGAGGCAAACAGAACCAGTTCTCAGCATGTAATACTTATTTAACCCAAAGTTCCGGGCCGGACCTATGAACGACTTACATATCATATGATAAATTTAGTGCATCTGCTCTGAATGTCTATGTGAATGTTTATGTGTAAAACCATCGACCTCCCGCAGAGCAGTCCGGCGCTCTACCAACTGAGCTAACCAGGCGGCGGTAAAAGAGTCGAGTCTAGTCGAGCTGGATTTGTATATGAGATGAAAAATTGTCTTAAATGCAGTTGGGTCGAGCTGCGTAGAGCTTAACAGGGTAACCTCGTGTAAGGTCGAGTTGAGTTGGGTCGAGCTGAGTCGAATTGGGTCTAGCTTAATAAAGCTAGGTCGACTGTCCTCGAAGTTAGTCGAGTCCAGTCGAGCTGTATTGGTACAGGAAATGAAAAATTGATCTAGAGTTGTGTCGAGTTGCGAAGAGCTAAAATAGTATGGTCAAATGCCGTCGAAAAGAGTCCAGTCTAGTCGAGCTGTAATCGTAAAGGAGAAGAAAATTTGTCTTAAGAGTTGGGTTGAGCTGCGTCGAGCTTAATTGGGTAAGCTGGTGTGCCGTCGAGCTAAGTTGGGTCGAGCTGGGTCGAGCTTAATAGTAGGGTCGACTGCCTTCGAAATGAGTCGAGTGTGGTCGAGCTGTAATGGTAGAGGAGATGCAAAATTGTCTTAGAGTCGAGTTGGGTAGAGCTAAACTATAGGAAGCTGTTGTGCAGTGGAGGTGAGTTCGGTGAGTTATGTTGAGTTTCGTCAAAAGTATGAGTAGAGTGAGCTACTGTGCAGTTGAGATAAGTAGAGCGGAGTTGAGTTGTTTTGGCATATTAGAGTTTGACTTGAGTACAGCTAAATAGAGTATAAGGTTTGTGAGTGCAGTATAGAGGAATGTAGTAAAGTAGAGTTTGTTAAAGTTAAGTTGAGTTCTCTAAAGGTGTACGGAAGCAATAAGTTTGGCCTCATTTCCTGTTCGCAAAGAGTGGTTTCGCACGGGATGAGAGTTGATTCGCACAGAGTATAAAGTAGTTTCGCCCATGGATTGAAGGTATTGGTGTGGGTATTTGTGTTTATATATATTTCACAGTTAAGGTGTGTATACGTGTATGTATATTTCTTTAGTAAAAAGACATATGCGGAAAGGAATTGCAGCTTCAACGCAAATACAAGGTTATAGAATTTTAAAGCTAAACTAAAAGCATGTAATACATGTACTTGTTGACAAGCAACGTGCTAGTATTGATTTATAAGGATTTGAGCTTAAAGGATTCGCTTTGCACTATTAGGATACCTTCAAGAACTTACATACCCACTTTGACGTAGAGTACTACAAAAACCTAAAAAAAATATAATTTTCCCAGTATATGTGAAAAAGAGGGTACATATGAATGTTATGCGGCGTAGCACTGTGAACACAAATAATGTAACAGAGAATTAACTCTGAAGTGTAAATTTTAGTGCTAATTTA
>JAEMPF020007937.1:23223-38823 GCA_022496165.2 Catalaphyllia jardinei | reverse complement strand
CGACATTTCGGCCTTTCCGGGTCATTCAGTCATGTTCTGTGGAAATATATGTCTGGATTTATGAAAACGATGCTAGAGAAATTGAAATGGCGCGCAAAGCAAGCGTTTTTTTCTCGCCAGAAACTATCTCAAGAGTCGACGATATAAAAATTAAAAGGAAAGTCAGTCTTTTTTCTCCTTCTCCACCCGTTTATCTTGCTTTTCTTGCCGTCCTTTCCATTTTTTCCCCTTTACGTAGCTCTTATTTGGCCTAAAAGAGCAGTCAAAAATGGTGCTAGAGAAATTGAAATGGCGCGCCAAGCAAGCGTTTTTTTCTCGCCAGAAACTATCTCCAAAGTCGACGATATAAAAATTAAAAGGAAAGTCAGTCTTTTTTCTCCTTCTCCACCCGTTTGTCTTGCTTTTCTTGCCGTCCTTTCCATTTTTTCCCCTTTACGTAGCTCTTATTTGGCCTAAAAGAGCAGTCAAAATAAGGTGAAATCGAGCTCTTTAGCACTGTTTTCATAAATCCAGACATATATATAAGTTTATGATCTGCCTGGCTAATTATGGATTGAATAATATTGTGAAGTGGTCCTGATGAAGTTTTAAACTAAAAATTCAGTGGTTGGTTTGTTGTGTTCTGCACATTTAAGCAAAGCATAAGAGGCTAGTTGTAACATGCAGGAATATCAATAATATATTACTGATCATTCACTTGTCATGTTAGCTGTGACAGTCCTTTCAACTTTTACCTTGGTGCACCGATAGTGTAGATCTCAGTTTTTTTGTATTTATCCTAACTACGGTAATGTCGATCAATATGCATAATAACTGTTCCTCTGTGTTCAAAATGTCTTTAGGGCAGCAAAAAAGTCCTTTTCCTATCCTGAAACCATATAAAACAAGCTTATAATTGCTCAGAAAAAAATAGCACAATTTACATTATTTATCACATAATTGACCTTTCTAATCACATAATCTGCCCTGCAAATTTTGCATAATTTGCATTTTTTCATCACACCCAATCAGAGGGCCTGCTAATAGTTCTACAGGAAACACATCTGTGGCTGTAAAAGTTTTGTCCCCATGGCAACTCACTCTTTTCCAGTCCCCACCCACTTGATTTCATTGTGTTACCGATTTTCAGCTCGAAAAACGCTAAATGGGACCACAAACTTGAGCTAACATATTTATATGCCTGTGGGATCATGCACACGAGGCACCATTTGCAAATATGAAAATGGAATGCTGAAGGTGGCCAGAAATGCCTTTTATTTCGGGGAGGTCTGGAACCCAGTATGTTGCCACGGTAACAAAATATTTAAGCTTGTATTGTGGAGCACCTTTAGTAAAATCTCACTGCAAAGAATCAAACATTTTTGATACAAATTGGCTGAGATATCTTTTTCAATCATATTTGATCAAAATTTGGTTGAGTGTATGACGTCATCACTTGGCTAATTTGCATATTTTAAAAACTTGAATATCTCTGGAAAGAAAAGAGATATTTGAAAATAGTAAACGGCATTTCTTCCTCTCTATGTTTTAAAATGGCTTCAGTAGGAAAGATGTGATTTTTCGTCACAGTACCACTTCAAACTTGATGAATTATTAATGGTTCTGCGAGGATTGGATCAAAAGCTTCTGAGACCCAACTGGAGGTTTTCCAGATACCATTCACTACCTCTGCAACTAATTATTAGAGGTCAAGATGATACATGGCATGAAATGTGACAGTTCATGAGAGTGAAAAGATATAAACAATGGTACACTTAGTCAAGGTTCCACCCACATACAAGGTGAAAAAGCCTGCATAACAGCCCAGTGACCAAACACAATGTCCCCAGCCAGGACTTAAATCTCAACCACGTTATCTGGAGACAAGTACACTAACCATGAGGACACCACAGCTCCCAATCACTACCCACATACAAACACTACATTTTCAATCTCCCATAGCTGACTATGTTGGTCTTAAGGGTGTCTGCCTACAAAACAGTCTATTATACTTGAGTCTGGAAACTGTTGTTACACGCGAATGACGTAAGATCATTTTCTCTGTGCACAACAACAGCAAACAGGAACCACGACAAAAACTTACCCCTTCCCAAGTAAGTTAACTTTCCAGCTGGTCCTCGGATATCAACAGTGTCGCCTATATTTAGAGTATCCAGGTACTGAGACATTTTTCCCCCATCAGGGTACTTAGGATGAACATTCTTGAAGTAAACCTAGACACAGATGGCACAAGGTGTTGAGCAGTCACATGTGTCACAATAAACGCACAGGGAAGTACAACAGGCCACCTCTGAGTTGCATTTAGCCTAGTTGTATCAAAACAAGAGCAAAACCATTCATATGGAAATGTTTCCACCTGTATGCTTAATTTTATGCAAATCAAACTTAATATATTCATGTAAAGTTTTATACAAAGACTCTTTCTAAAACAGAGGCACAAGGCAGCTCAAAAATGACCTATTGAGTCAATTTTTTCAGCCAAAAAATATTCAGTTTGGTTGAAACTAACACCCCAAAAAAGTCCTCCTAAAATGAGCCCTGCTTTTTCACTACAAAAATCTGCAGTTTGCGTTGTTTTTGGTTTAAGGGTCAGATCTGAAAAAAAAGTGACACAGCTGTTTGAGATCAGAATGCATGGTTCCAGAAAATATCCATGTCCACACCAAGGAGATTTATCGTAAATATTAAGGGCTAGGGCTATCAATATCCAATCACAATTTATTTCAAGCAATGAAGTAGAAATGCCAGTCACAAAACATCTAATATTTGGAGTGAAAGGTCAAAGATGAATCCCATATATGTTACTTACCTTAATGACTAGCTCAAAATACCCCACCTCGTCATCAGAGGTTACTGGTGTATATGGCCTGATTACAAGACTGCCATCAACTTTGGCACTGAGGTACATGTGGTTACCTTTAAAAGTTGAATGATTAATCTATGAGCCTTGTTTGAGAATGGAAATTTTTAGAGGCAACCAACATTATCTAATCAGGCAGCTAGATTAGGTACAGTATTATATTATTAAAACCCACAGCCCTTCAGTAGATATAAACCAAAAGGCAACCACGGTCTTATGACAGATAGTGCTGTCATAAGTAAATCAGTAGATCGTTTGCCAGTTATACCCATGAGACAGACAGATCCTGAAATCTTCTCTGCGTCGAGTCACATAAAACCTAGACTTGATTGCTCCTGCTCCACTTAGGAGTAGTTGGACAGCACAGCTTGGAAATGCTTCCATCTGTAGTCAAGAAAATGTTCAAAACTCAATGGTGGATTGCTAGCCTCCTGCTCCAACCTTAACCAAGGGATAAGATCTGGGGAGTGCTATTTATATAAAGTGTATGGTCTCCATGCTTTGACTTGGACAAAGAGATTAGCCCGGTCAGAAGAACTGGACTTATGCTCAAGGAGACATAGAGACACACAAATCCAAGCAACTACAAATCTATACTTGCACAGCTAAAAAGCCAAACAAATAAGAACTGCAAAACTCCATAAGAGATCCCCTATACATCATCCATGGCCACTCTAAAAGGCTACTGACCAGCATTGGCTTAAGTGAAATGATGAGGCACATATAAAAAGATGGTGGCAACCTCAGAGAAGGTTAACTGTAATTTGATTATTATAAATTACACATTATATATTTGTAAATACTTGTACTCTAAACACACCCACAGGAAGTCCAAGTATATGCTCTGGTGATTGTAGTTCAAATCTGAACCTCCTTGTATCATGGCTTACAATCTAGAGTTATAAAAGACATTTATGTTGTACAATTTCACCTATTTATGATTGTTATAATCAAGTTGCAATAAATCTTTTTAAACACACATACACATTCTGTTGGAGGATAAAGGAACTGGCTTTCTCTCACATAAAAAATAACATGATCTGTGAATCACTCCCTTCCCTCTCTCCTCTCCCCTTAGATAGGATGCTACCCTGTCACATTGTTAGTCCCCCCTAACAATGTACCAGTTGTCATATTTATTAACCTGGATGACGAACAGAGCAGGGGGGCCACTGTGATAAATGCATTTATCAAGAGAAGAGAACAATTAACCATGAGGAAAAGCTATGGAAAGGAAAGAGAAAAGTGTAATTTAAAGCAAGGATATTTCTTAGCCTCCTGTCTCCAAACATGCCCCACTAAACATAAAATGGGGACACTGGTCATAACTAAAGCTGGATGGTCTAAATTTGGGGTCTAATAATAACGTACTGCAGCCTTGCCTACATTCACTAGTCTACTTCTCAACTGTACTTTTGTTATAACAAAATATTGCACCATGTTAGATCTTATTACCTCACAGGTATTTCCACACCTTGAGAATGCAAATTGCACCCTATCTTTTTATCCCCCTTATATATAGACTTCCCATCCACTAAACACTTAACACTTCCCACTCCATATAGACCTCCCACACCCTATGCACTTCCCACCCCCTACACACTTGCCAGTTCTCCCTAAACACTTTACACCCCCTCTAGACATGCCACACCCCCCCCCCCAGGATTCTGCTACCATGTCCCTCTTTCACATAGATTGTAAAACTAAACAAGCTTTAATATAAACACAAGGACACCAACCCATCAAAATTAAAAATGTAAGAGTTACCAATTTTGCCTCTTTTTCACACCAAAAAGGTTTGAAAAATAGATTTTTACAGATTCAACAACAAAAACACATGAAATATCCAAAACTTTCCCTCGAAAATAGGCCAAACTAAGGGTGAAAATGTATACTTCATATGCAGGAGATTTGGCTCTTTTAATACACGAGACCCAGAGATTCGTTCTGCATCCATGATACTCCGAGATCATCCAGAGGATAACAGTATACTTACCTTCTTGTCAATGAGTTTGAATGGAATCTTTTTCTGAGGGTCTAATGCAACTGGCCTCTTTTTGCTACCTTTTGCTTGTGATTTGAGAAAATACGTTACCAAACCAAATCCTACGGTAACAATGACGACACCAAGAGCAACAAACACAGGTCTCTAGATAGGAATATGAAAAGAAAACAGGCCATGACCTGCATCAAATTCTATGATGACCTATGATTTTTGCTGCAAAAATCAACTCAGTAATAATATTGTATAAACAGAGCCAAAGAAATGTGTTCTTAAACAAATAGAAGCCCTACTTGAAAAACAGGCAGAAAAATAGACTGTCGTAGGTTCTTTTAGCAACACCTCTTACCGTCAGTGGGTCGTCCATGATTTGAAAGTTACGTAAAAGACAATCGTTGCACCCTTGGTGAAAACACACCTCAGTTGCAAAGAAGAATATTTCTTATAAGAAGCCTCGAATTATCCTTTTGATACCTCGCAAAGGTTTATGGGTAGGCAGCCTGATTCGGCGCTCGGACACAAGATTAGCTGGCGGCGAAGATAAGTGTTATTTAGAAGGAATTTTTCACGTTTCTCGTCCATTATGGTGGAGAAATTAGTGTGGGCCTGCAAAAATGGAGATCTCGATCAAGTCAAAGCTATCGTTGAAAAACCGGTGAGCATTTTGTATTGTCTTTATAGAATAAGCTTGGTAGTTTGTTATGGGGTGTGTGTCTGCTGTCTATAGCTTGCGTGTGGTTTCGCACGAAAATCCATACCTCGTTGGTAAATTTCTAGTTCGAGATTAAAAATAAAGAACGCAAAAATGACCTTTTAAAAGATCAAAAGATTGTCATCTGCGATTTTTGCTTCGATCCAAGCCGTACTTGCGCAAAACAAGTCAAAGATATCAGGTCAAAGACTTTCTTTTTTGGTTTGCGCAGGTTAGGTTTTTAATTATAAGATCCTTACTGGATTAAAACTTTAAGCATTTTGTCGTGTTGTTCGTCTCGTATTTCATACAACTTGTCGAAAAATTATGGCAATAAGTTTCGTTCTGTCATAAGGCAAACAGTTGTTTCAGTTCTGACATAACAGTGCAGCTGGCCTGAAATTTGATGGTCATGATTGAAAATAACTTCTCTTATCCTAAGAGCCTTCTTCCGATCTCAGTTTCAGTTTTGCAGTGTTTCAGCTTACGGCTCGTTCATTTTCAAGTCGCTGGTCATATTTTGTTTTTGAGCTAATTTTCTTGACACGGAATTTTCTTGTAGTGCAGCTGTTATGTTTTCCTTTTCCATTTACTGTAAGATAGTCGTGTAGTCAAGGAACCTAATATCTGACCTTTCCAAGGATAGAATAGAGTGAGCTAAAAAGGAACTCTAGTCTGGGAGATAAGGTAAGGAGTTGATTTCAGTTTGACTTCAGTTTTGAGTCAAGTCTGAGTCATCATTTTCTACATTTTTCACTAAAATAAGTATCAAATGAGTAATCCAGATCACCTTTTGCAGAAAACAAGCAGGCCATTTCACATTCAGTTTGTACGGTTAGGCATGTTCTCACTCCTTGTTTACTCCTTGCAACTCAAGGCTTTGCACATTCTGTAGTGACACTGTTACAATCAAACAAAGGTAACACAGAGTCATGGGTGAACAAAAAACACGGCCACCTTTGACTCTTAACCGCTGACTTCTCGTCACTCTCCACTTGGCTGTATTAAGGTGGCATTTGAATATTCATTTTCTCAGACAAATATCTTTAAATTTTATTTTCTCTGGAAACAATTATCTGGGAGAATTCTACTAAAATGCTGGAATAATGCGAGTTAATGCTTTTACCTCACTAAAATTAAGGGAAAAAAGGGTACAATAAAAACCCGCATGTAAGAACCTACTTTTTTCCTAATTTTTATAGTGTCACGCATCATCTTTCAATTTTTTCTCTTACTTTTTTCCAAGTTTGGCAAAACTGGTTCTTATATTTGGGGGTAGTTATTGGCAATTAAGGCTAAATTAGGTTCTTAATTAGGTTCTTGAGTTTTGAGTAGGAATCATTCCTGAACAAGCAGAAAAAACAGGCTTGGTCCTTTATGTTACAGCATTTATTTATAACTGTCTTGTCATGAGCCTTGTGCAAGACTATCTATAAACAAAGTATCTTTTCTGAAGGATTTTCTGTTTCTCAAAGTCACCAAAGTTATACTTCTTAGTTAAAAATGCTTATGAAAATATCCCATAACTCACACGTAAGAACCTAATAAATTTTGCTTGGCTAAAAAGGTCTTATGTTTTGGGGTGTAAAAATGGGAAATTTCTGCCTGCAGGTTCTTAAATCACTAGGTTCTTACATGCAGGTTTTCACTGTTAGCATGATATACAAAAGCCCATATGTAAAACACTACGTGGTACTGATTAGTCACAATATACATGATGCCAGCAAGCTCTTGCCAGATAAACCAAAAAAATATCAGCAAATCACAAAATAAAACCAAATCACAGTTCACAATGCGTTATGCATTGTATAATGACAATTAATACATCAATTGTAGACAACCACAGTTCATGGCTCAGGTGTTAAGACCACTTCACATTCTGGATATACTGTCATTCCCAGGACTGGTCTAGGTGCACCAGAGGATTTTATTAGTTGAGCCTCTTTTATTCCCTTATATTTCAGTCTTAAACTCTGTGGATATACAGAAACAATGTTTATATACATGTCATCCTTGCATTTTAGGGTTTCGATATAAATGCAGAGTTGCTAAGTGGAAGAAATGGGCTTCACTTTGCTGCAGATTATGGGCAAAAGGAAGTAATTGAGTTTCTTCTTTCAAAAGGAGCAGATATCAATGTGAGTTTCCTTTGTTACCCTCTGCATAATAATAATAATGACGGTTTGTTTGCCATGGAAGTACTTGGGTTGACTTTGATCTTACACTTGGCTTAAAATAATAGCAGAGGGTGAACAAATAGACATTGTTCAGCAGAAATGCCAGTAATGTGATGGAAGACCACTTTACTTTTGATCTGTGCAAAAAAAGGAAAAATATATTTCTTATTGCAAGGGCAGATCCAGGATTTTTCAAGGGGGAAGAAGTGGATTGGCTGCTATCTTGGGTGTCCCCCAGTAATTTAAAACTACTGCACTAGATATGCTACCGCTTTCTATTGAAAACAAAAGTAAACTTTTTAAAATTTAATTGTGGAATTGATATTCATTTTGTAAATTTTGCACAGTGAAAATTTTAAAGTTGGAACTGGTTCATGATGTGTGTTGTGCATGGTTGTTTGCAACCTCTCTGGTGTAAATCTACATTCTGGCAACCCCCATACTATTACTAAACTTAGTAACCATATTGCACATTTTTTTTCTAAATCAATAGCGTCCTGATAAACATGGAATAACTCCTTTATTGGCAAGTATTTTTGAAAGTAAAACAGAGTGTGTCAAGTTGCTCCTTGCAAAGGTAATTCTATAATGCACAGCATCTATTTATCTTGTAGGACCACCAAGCTTCTTTTCTTTCAAGGAGATGGGGAGGTGCTTTCACTACCCCAGCCAATAAAAATTGATTTCTGTATCTTTGTCAAGGATACCGTTAATTTTTAACCTTTCCCCCCTCCCCTCCCCACCCACCCCCCTGCCCCTTTTGTTGTAAAGAGATAAAATGAGTAAAATGAAATAAATGCAGGAAACAGGAAATAAAAATAGTTGGCCTATATTATGCACTTATGTTTTAAGCCCCCCCCCCCCCATCCTCTACTCAAAAAGTTGCTGCATAGGCCCTGGTTATTGCAGGAGAAATGCTGCCCCCCCCCCCCCTGAAGCTGAGTAATTTTGTCTCACTGTAGCCATATTCCTTTACCTTTGTGCTATATTTAACAATTACTTCATGAGCACTTGTTGGTTTGAGATGATAGATAGTCCATGACGTATAACCATCTCATATCCAACAAGCATGAATGGAATAATAATTGTTTTATTAAAAATGCCACCAAAATATTGAAAACTGGGCTAAATTAAAATAAAAATAAAAACATCCCAAACAAATAACGCTTTTGCTTACCATATTTGTAGAGCATGGTTTACTGCCCTTTTCAGTAACATGTGGACTCTAAAATTGAAAGGTCAACAGACGAACGCGTTTTTTGCTACCGTCAATCAAATGTTCAGCAGGTCCTCCCAGCTTACGGCTACTGCTGAGCACTGTTTCGTTGTCTGAACTGTGAAAAGGATTTGATTACCGCGTGCTTGGCAGTAGTCGGAAGCTGGGAGAAGCCACCAACGTTTGATTGATGGTAGTGAAAAACGCATTTGTCTGTCCACCTTTGAATTTTAGAGTCTGCATGTTATTATTGAAAGGTGCAGTAATTGGCTCAGCCAATGAAAACTCAGGAATCAATTTATCCAGTGATCCAGTGTATGATAATCTACTGTGTTACATTGTAAATTTGTGTCCCTTTTTGAAGAGGAGTTTTAAATCAACTACACAGCTCTGGACGAAAGAGCTCTATCTTAGAGCTATCAGTAATTATTTCTTTATTTTTCCCTCTTTTTTCCACTCTATGCTGGAATTTGAAAACATCAAGCTTTTAAGGAAAAGGTGGTTGTTCTTGTGGTAGATGCAAAAATAAAGTGTTTTCATGATGTAGTCACTTGAGATGTAGATTGTTTCGACTGGTTACGGCTAGTCTTCTTCAGGTGATGAGGTGGACTGATCACGCGGCACCATTTAGCTTATGAAGGAAACATCCACCGGGATAGTGGAAGTGAAGTTCCTGAAATATGGATGCCCATGATCAAAAAACACAACAACAGGAAAACAGTACAACAGTGGTACTGCTGAGGGAACAGCTATTTGCCAGAACAATGGAACAATGCGAAGATCAAAATGCACCAATCACTGTCAATCTTTGTAAAGTGTATGTGTATGTGTATTTGTATTTATATACCGCACATATCACTGGCCGTTTCATGGCGGTTTACAATTCTTCTATTGGGTGAGATTGAACGTCAGCTTGTAAAGGCGCCTCTGGCTGCCGCTATCAGTCCATATTTTGATCTCACCCACCCACCCTACCCATGCAGGAAGAGATAGACCACCACACCGGGAACTACGTCCCCTACTCTTTTCGACAAGCGTGTGGGTTCTTTAACGTCCCCTGGTAACCATGTAACACTGAAGATGCAGGAGACGGGGCCTACGGTTTATAGTCCTTATCCGAGAAGACTTGAACATCTAACCATTTGCAGATAATATAATTACAAAGGCAGCACATTCTCCTCAGTTATTTTAAGACCCTGAGTGTTGGTCCGGTCTGGGGTTCGAACCCTCGACCTCCCGCACAGCAGACTGGCGCTCTACCAACTGAGCTAACCAGGCGGCGGTAAAGTAAATGGTGCAGTGTAGTCAGTCAACCTCATCACCTGAAGAAGACTAGCTGCTGCAGTAATATAAGTAGTCGAAACATCACGTTCTACATCTCAAGTGACTAAATTGTGAGACAAATGATGATACAATATTACTGGGCAGGTCCTTTTGGACTTGTGTTTGAGGAAAATCCAGTCGGAAATGCATTCAAGATTATTGTGAGATTTTCAAAATGTTTTCTGTCCATACAAAGACAAAAAGTCAGTGGTTTCAAATTCCTCCTATTTGAAGAGCTTTTTGGTAAAGCTCTACTTTCATGCTGGATTAGTGTGGACAGTGTGCCTAACCATAGAAAAAAAGCTGTGTTTTCAAATTAATTTTCTCCGGTGTGGTGTGGATGCAGCTTTACTTTAACCAAGTGTTTCCCTGTACTGTGCTCTGATAACATGTTATGCTGTGATATGTAACTCTTTTAGGGTGCAAAGAAGGATTTAAAGGCTCCAGATGGTAGTTCTTATTTTGAATGTGCTGAAACAGATGATATTAAAAGCCTTCTGAAGTAGATTAGCTATAAAGGTATGTCTTGCAGATAGTCACAGTTTAACCACCTTGAAAAGTCCAGCCTAAATTTTTCAAGTTCGCCGTTTGTAATCCATGACCATCCTTGTACCTCTATGGTTTATTATCTCTTTGGTGTTTTTTATCTTAATATACTACTATTTTTGGGTTTCTTTTGATTTACAAGTAATTTTGTAATGCCACTCAAAATGAGCCCCTTTTAAAAAAAAACTATCAGACTATTCTGTACCAAGTGCAGAATTATAAAGATCAGTGAAATGTATTTCAGATAAATTTTTAATGAAACAGCTGTTGTTTCAAACATTAACTCTTCCTTGCTGTGCACCTTGCACTACCACACAAATCCTGCTTGATCACTGTTCCTTCAATCTTCCTGAGCAGACCTTTCAGTGCGATAATTTGAAAGGATTCTAATGATCACCCTGAGAGTTTATGATTGGTAGATTTTGATCCATTTAATGTTCACTTAGTTTCCAAGGCTCATGATTAGTAAAAGGAGTTACACTTGATGCATTTACTTAAGGAATGGACAGTTTGACCTTCTGTTAGGGGGCAACCCCCCTTTACAAGACGATATTCTTGGCCAACAAAATGTAGCTGCTTTCATTTTGGAAAAGGGGCAATTACATCAAGTTTGATTTTATTGCATTCAGACACTCCTGCAAGGAGACTTGAATTTTTCTTACTTCTTTTCCATCAGAATTGACGACTGGAACAAGAATCCGTAGTGATGCCAATGATTCCCCTTGGTGCTGCCAAAACGGGGATCCTATATGTTACCGTGGTCATTGATAATAGATTGGAGCTTTTTGTACAAAGATGAAGACTACCAGAGGAAAACATGCAAACAGTGTCATATAAAATTTAATTTCTTTTAGGAATTTAACTTCATGTGTTTTATTACCAAGGAATTTTGAATCCATAATAAAATTTGATGGATAATATTAAACGCTAGAAGCGAACTGTTAAGTTTCTGAACCAGTTTTGTCTCGTTTTTTTGTCACTAATTTTAAGTGGGTTTACATTAATTTTGGCTTTGTAGCTACTTTCTATTTGCTACTCTTGACTTGAGGGTTCATCTTGCAATGTTTAGTTTACTTCTTGGCATTTAGTAGCGGATCCAGACCTTGAGTTCTGGGGAAGTGGGGGGGGGGGGTTGATTTACTTGCCCTGCTGGCTTTTCTCCCTTCTGTCATTTCTTTTTTTTACCCGAAAACACCACCTAGATCCGCCACTGGTATTTGTGTTTAGTGTGCTCCGGCCTCCGGATCGATTCACGGGTCCCGGGGACTTTGTGTTGTTTTCATGGACAAGACTCTCCACCTAGGTGTATAAATGGGTACCAGCGAATTGAATGCTGGGGTAACCCTGTGATGGACTAGCGTGCCCCAGCCAGGGTAGAGTAGAAATACTCCTAGTCGCTTCATGCCACTGACCTGGAGATGGGGGAGTGCGGCCTGATGGGTAGCTTGGTTCGTATGGGGACTTCACCTCAGCATATTTAAGACGCCTTTACGCTCCGACGAAGGGCTAGCGCTCGAAACGTCGGCTTTCGAATCTCTTTACTTTGGCCTGTTTACAATATCAACCCAGTTGTAAAACCAAATTATCATATTTTACAAATTAAGATGAAGTTTGTTTCCAGTTATGTTTGAAAACACCTTCAGCAACGATGTCTCAGTTTTCGGAAAACGTCTTCCACAAGACGATGCAAAATCAATACAAAAATAACTTGCCACGTAATTATCAATGCCAGTGACTAAAATGTGTTAAAAGAGGAGCTTTACAGAATCATTAGTTTGAAATCTGAAATTGTCACTTAAAAACGATCTTATACCTTCTATGATAGAAAATTAAAGTTGTTGCATGGTCAGTGCGCGGTAACCTGGATCAAGAGGTTTCGGATCAAGCACTTATAGATGGCTCTTGAACAGCCAGTTAAGACAAGTTTAGGTCCGAAATGAGATACGGATTTCAGAGGTAGGGTGAACAAAGCGTGTGAAAAAAGAACCAAATTTTGCTATGAGCAGTACAGAACAACCCTACTTGATGTCTTTTTATGGGAAGTCATGCTGGCAATACTCCTTGTTTGGCGCGGAAATTCTCCGCATACCCTCATGGAAACACTGCGGAATTCATTCGTATAGTGGTATTCAAACGTTAGGATTTAGTGAGAGGCTCATCCCTGCATCAAGACCGTGCAAGACCGATCTCGCTACAAGCCTCCCTTTCTGAACACTACAAAGGATTCTTTCCCAGTGATGAAGAAGACCTGTAGCAAGTAGAGAAAGCCTGTAGCTTTCCAAACAGAGTTTGTGATCGGCTCAGCAAACAATTGGAAAATGGATTGAACAGTACCCCCAGCGCTTGAAACAATAGGAGCTACAGGATAAGAGAACGAATTAAAATACAGGTCGTGCGCGCACGTGTGCAGCAAGGCTATGAATGTGAGAACAAGGGAGAATGGGACCCAGTTTTTTTGACGGGAGACCAACTTCCAGCAAGGCCAAAAACGTGCCTCCGAAAGGAGGGCCAAGCGATTACTAGGGCGATTAGTCAAATTTAATGAAGTTAACCTGTGGCGAATCAAAGAGCAATTTCATTCAATTAAAGAAAAAAAACGGTTTAGAGAGTTAATCATAACAGACAGAAACTCAGTAGATCAGGAGCGAGTCCAAATTGGTCATTTCGTATTCCGGAAGTTAGCTTAGCTGAATTAAATAATTGAATTAAATTTCTTTGTGCATAGCACTGTAAGTAATTTTTGGCGTTTATTATATTGAGGAGAGTGTTTTACTGGGAACTAAACCACTCGTAGATTCCGGACGCCACTTCATCCGGGACCCGAGTGGCGTATTTTCCGTGTGTCACCTTTGTGAGTGTCGTATCGTTCAATGACGTCACGTTTCCCGCCTTTTGCTTTTGTTGAATTGGTTTCTCGCGTCGCGTTTGTTGTTTAGAATGAAAGTCTCTATATAATAAAAAGAACATTACACGTTGGCTCTAAGATATCAATTTTATGTTCTCGTGGCAAGAACAATATCTCACGAGTGAGCTTCCCTCACTCGTGAGATATTGTTCTTGCCACTCGAACATAAAATTCATATCTTCGAGCCAACGTGTAATATCCTCTATATATCGTATTTTGATCTGACTTGCTTATGCACCTATCAATGGTTGCCCCAGGATGAGAGGGGGGGGGGAGTGGGGAGGGGGTCGGGCAACCTAGGGAAAATTTGATATTTTCAGGTTTTCAAATGTCAATTTCCCCACCCTTGGGTCTCCATTATAAGTCAAATTCCCACCCCTGAAGACCGCAGACCTAGGATAGTACATTCAACGAGATGATCGGCACTAATACAAGTTTATTGCACCACTCCGCCCAGAGAGTAAATAGTACTTGTTGGCAAATGTCCCCTCCAAGTTTGTGCATTTCCCAAAATGAAGAAGCCATATTCTAGATGCTCGTTCAAGTGAATTCTGGGTATTTTTCCAAGATGGTCCATCACTCGTCACTCATTCCCAGATCATCTCAACTTTAAAGATGGCAGTCGAGTCAAATTTCCCACCCTGGGAATCGTTTTGGATGTCAAAATCCCAACGCAAGTGCACTTTATGAAGTCTAATTCCCCTGGGTTGCCCGACTCCCTCCCCCCCCCCCCCCATCCTGGGGCAAACTATTGTTAGGTGCATTATCTGTTAGCGAGTAACTTGTAGCTGGCATGTAAAAATTAACACCGGATCTTGCTTAAAATTAATAAAACATATGTTTTAAAGTCGCTTGGTACACGATTTTTAAATGGCATTTGGCATATCTTTCGTTTCGTCAGATTTACGCAGTGATAAAATTAGTCCTGATTGTTTTTTGAGGTTTTAATTTCACATATTACGCGGCATGTTCTCGGACGCTGCATGAAAAACAAGTTCAGTGCTACTCTCGGTCATGAAGGAAACGCAACCAAAGTTGTCCAGAAACGTGCTTTTTAGCAACTTTTTATTACATTCGCAAGCGTGGCTGGGAAACTGAATTTAAAGAGAGATATTACAGTGTGTAATAGGCCAATTTCGATATGTTAAAACTGCGGTGCCAGGTCTGTCACTAATGTATTGAGCAAAATGTGATAAAGTTGTCTTGTCTTGTCTTGTCTTGTCAGCCTCACACAATAGACCTCAGTACGAGGCTCTTGGGAATAAACCCCACAAACTCTGTAGTTATTCCCCAGAGCTTCGTACTGGAGTCTATTAAAATTTTAGGCTGAAATTTTCTACATCGCGAAATCAGTCCATTGGAGTATGACAATCGTTATCGCATAGTCTGCGAAGGCAAGAAAATTTAGTTGACTGTGTTTTTTTTTGTTTTGGACGCTGGCAAAATTTGATATCCGACTTACACTGTACAATTTGGACTTAAATGGAAAAAAAATGGCTGGCTACACCACTTGTTACAGATGATGCGATGTTGAAGAAAATAAGTGTACTTCAAATGCTTGAGATTTGTCTTGATTTGGTTTTTAAAATACTAATTATCTGAAAGAGGGATATTATCCTTTCCAGCATCAATTAGTATTAGACCAGCCTCAACTGCCCTACTTTTGTAGGCTAAAGCAGAACAGTCTACATTCTTGAAACGGAACGAATTGCAACAGGGCAACAGGAGGGACGTGCTGGATGACACATACTGAAAACTGAGCCTAAATGTTTCAGGTTTTTTCGTGGCTCATAAGGCGTATCAGTCTTCACTAATTGCGACCATCATGTTCTGATTTAGTTTACAGGGTGTAGAATTCCATTTTTGGTGTTAATTTTCTT
>JAEMPF020007937.1:15000-18223 GCA_022496165.2 Catalaphyllia jardinei | reverse complement strand
AACAAAGCACAATGTCCCCGGCCAGGGCTCGAACCCGGCCCACTCGATCTGGAGACGAGCGGCGAGCGGCCACCGCACCTCCCAACGCGGCACGAAGAAGACTATGATTATTTCCTAGCATCCTTGATAGAAAAAATATGTAACACTTAGGAAGCATCTGAATGCAAACTGATCACTATTTTTCCTCTCCTTTGTCAACAGGGCGCTGACCCACACTTAGAAGACGAAACAGGCAACACTGTTTTTGATATCGCAAGAGAAAAGAATTTGACAAAGATCGAAGAGCTTCTAAGCCAGTACAAGAAATAGGCTCGTCTTCTGTTAATGTGTCCTTTCCCTGAGTGTCGTCCTTTTATCATTGAAGTCCCGTTTGCTTTGTTTTTATTTTGTTGGTTTTATGTTGTTAAAATATGCTGTGAAGAAACTGAATCAGCCCTGATGTTCGTCTCGAAGTGAAGTATTCTTACAACTTTCTCTCTGTTGGTTTCCAAATTGGCAAGACATTGAAAACATAGAAAGCATCGTAAAGATTAACTAGTAATTAAATGATGTTACTTTTACCGAAGAAAGGAGGCAGCAGCTTATTTCCTATAATTTTGGTGATATTTTTATTTGTGTAGCTCAATATTTGTTTTGAGAGTATTTTTAATAGTTGTAATAAAATTTCTTAGAAATCAAGAACATTGTTGTGGTAGTACCTCAGTCTGGACTAAACCACTGGAACTACCTATTTTCCTGGGGAGAAAATCTCAGGACATTAAGTTTCGTCATTCATATCGCGATGCTTGCTCCACAATTATCTGAATATGTTGGCAACTTAGAATACTCGTAATCTGTGGACTGCATTTGCTATAACTGTTTATGTTCCTTGTTGGCTCCCAGGCCATGTGGTCCAACCTGAGGAGCCCTTTGCTGTAGCGGACACATGCGCAATAAAGCATCCTTCCTTAGAGTCTATGACACTCTGTACAACTTTCTTTCTGTAGTCTAGCCATGCTTCGGCCGCCAGGTAATCTCTATACAGCTCTTCATCCGTGAGACACCTTGAAGAAAAGAGAGCAAAGAAAATCTGTAATTAGTATGAGGAAAATTGATGTCGCACACATTTATCCACACCGCGTTGACCAAAGTCAAATTTTTATATCTTGGTTGTTAAACAATGCCATTTGTATTTATATCTGGTTTTGCCGGTCTATCGCTGCGTTCAAAAATGGCTTCTACACTAGGTTCTACAAGTTTTAAACAAAGACCTTTCTCTGTCAATTTTTGTGCTCCTTTCCTCTAAAATCCCCATTTGGAAATGGTCACTTAAGTACGTTTTTTTTTTCTTTCGACCAAGAAAAGAACACGACAAGTAAGAGCAATTTATAATGTCTCATGATCAGTGGACATAAAAGTTTTATTCCTTTTGCATTGCTTGTTCATTATTAGCTAATGTTTGAAACTTTAGCCTTACAAACTAACTTCTGGTTTGTTAACTGGTTTTACCAATTTACATTTGTCTTCGTTCACTGACAAGAGTAATCATTGTGATTGAATTGGATACACCAGCGAGCAGTTCTAACCTGTGTTTCGGGTTGAAGGTTTGTTCAAATGTCTCCATATGTCCTCTGGGACTCAACTCAACAACTCTCCTTTTAGGAACTTTTAGAACTCGAACGCCTGCACTGACTAAAATGTTACCAGGCCCTGATGCTGAACCCACTGTACCAAGGGTCGTTAGATCCTGACAGCGAAAATACATGTACAATGATTAGGGTGCCTCGCCAACACCAAATCTAAAATTGTCATTTAACATGCATAGGTCCGTCGCTGATCTAGAAGCTGAAAGTTTTCCAAAAATTTAATTCATTCACTGAGATCTAAATTATTTTGGTCTGACTGAGCTAGATCCTAGCACTTGTTTTGTATAATTTTTTTCTTTCATTTATGTACCAAAAATTTGAAAAAAGCTCGAGCTAAGCGAGACGTGGCGAATCGTGGTTCCGACCAAAATACCGAAAACGAAGATTGCCGAGCAAACGGAGCGTAACTTCTAGGCCGAATGTGTTGGTGGGATGGATTCGCTTCTTTATTAAATCCATTTTGAAATCTCCGGCTATCCTTGCAATGTGATTGGCTTTCAGCGGTGCTATTTACTTACGAATCGCACTATCTTTTGCTCTAAATCGCATCTTTTTCTTAGCCAATGAGAAGAGAACAATAAAACAAAACAACCAATCAGATTTTAAGGCCTTTTTAAACTAGCCAATCACATTGCAGGAAAATGGAGGAAAAAAGCCATTGTTTGGCAAATTTGGCTATTAAGTTGTGCGATTTCAAAATGGATCTAACAAAGTCGCGCACTCGTTCGATTTTTAATTCACGCGTATGATTCAGACCTAAAAATCAGTTCAATAACCATTATTAATTAGAACAAATTTACAAACTCAACGAATAAACTTTGATTCTTCTGCAATGTTTGGAGAACATATCGTTTTTACGCTTTTTAAGTCTTTTCATCGCTGCAGTTTGAATACCGTCTGAAAAACAGGGTCGTCTGATGATGTAGAAAAAGTAGAAATACGAATTGCTCCAAAGATTTGATTTTTCCCCTACTTACCCACGAATCTCCAGGCTGTAATGAGCCCACGTTGATATAGCACGTATTTGATCCTTTCTTGCGAGGGAGCGATGCGATTGGTCGAGGAAGAGGCCGCTGCCTGTATAAACTAATGGTGACGTCAGATTTGAGAACAGCTTGTAAATCAACCCGTCGCAACATTTCCATTTTGCCCTACGAAAACGTTATATTCGGAAAAGGTGAAAATCGATATATATTGGAAGTTATGTGATTTACCAAAATGATACGTCAGAAGCACCAGCATAAGCATAACGGACGCTCACGACAAAGGCCCCCCTCGCAGAATGGATAGTTGCCTTATTTTCGGTTCCATACCTCCTCTTAACAAGACAATTAACAATTATTCCATGAGCGCGCGTTGGATATGAGATGATAGATAGCCAACGAGGCGCGTAGCGCCGAGTTGACTATAATCATCTCATATCCAACAAGCGCGAGTGGAATAATTGTTTTACTAAAAACTCCCCCCCAAATATAGAAAACTAGACTACAATAAAAACAAAAAGGTCCAAAATATCAAGCATACGCTCGCCATTTTCGTATAGATCGTGGTATAATGGCTCATATACCATGATGGCTTAGCCAATAAACCTCTCGAAT
>JAEMPF020007937.1:0-12500 GCA_022496165.2 Catalaphyllia jardinei | reverse complement strand
ATATGTGAACGAAAACTCAAGGCTCGTAATAAGTCTTCTCCCCAGCCATGAAACAAGGAGTGACTCCTGAAAATGAAACGGAGGATTGTTTCAATGGAAAAAGAACTTTCTTTTAGATTTTTTATCTGCCATGATTCGCATACTGTTATGCGTCGAAGTTTTAAAGCCGGGTCCCTACATCGTTGTCTCGGTATACATTCCAAGAGAATACAAGTCGAGTAACAGGTGTGATATTTCACAGTATGCCACAAGAAAGCGTTGGATAACTTTACACAATGCCATAGAAAACACAGGGGCCAACGAATAAAAGTGAAGTGCACGATGGGAAGGTTAGGTGTAACACCGTCGAGTACACAATAGTTTTTCCTGCATTCTGATTGGCTCCATTTTCTATGCCATGGTATAAAAACTAAAGGTTTACACACCGGCGCGGCCGCCCCCCCCCCCTCCCAGTTTCCTTGACGCGTAGAAGCTCTGCCGGAGTGAGACTCACCTCATAACGCGAAGTTTTTCCTCGTATTCCCGTTGAAACACGTCAGGACAATATTCCAAGATGGTCGCCCTGTTCACCATGAGAACCTCAACTCGTTCTCTACATATGATTGTGGCCGTTCGTCTTGCTTCCTCTGAGATAAGCGCTATTTCCTGTACAGCAAAGATTGTTTTACGATTCATTGCAACCCTGCGACCTTCCTACTTATCTTCAAAGGTATGACGCTAATCTATTACAGGGTACCCAGCATTTTCTTGGGCTGCCACACGATTAACGGGTTTAGCTGCCGTTTCAAGAAATAAGACTTAACAATTAACATTTAGATAACATAAACCAAACGATAGTAACATCTCAACGCGACATATCGCAACATCGTTGGGCGCAGCATGGTGCATGCGTTTGGCTACCCTGTTGCGTCATTTGCTCGTGTTGCATGATGTTGAGTTCGTGCAGCAATGTTTCACCTGGGCATGGGCACTAGTACGATTTTCAGTACCCAACATGTCGCAACAATATAGCCTAACGCGCACAACATGTTCTGTCCAACAATGTTGCAATATGTAATAATAATAATAATAATAATAATAATATTGCTTATAGCGCGCAAATTAACATTCAACTATGATCAAATGCGCGTTACATCTACGATACCTAAAAACTATAAACAAAATGCCTATATACATCATATAAAAGCTAAAATACATCATAACAACTAATGTCGCATAACAACTAATGTCGCGTTCAAATGTTGCGAACTGCGCTTGGTCCGCACCTTGGCCAATAATGTTGATATATGTTGTGCTGAACTGTTGCGATCTACAACCACGCGTTGAGAGCGAATAATCAACGAGGAAATAGTAGCCTAATTGACGACTACTAGAGAAAAGCAATTTAATTGTTTTCGAAGATATTAAAACAATAAAAGTCGAGAAACTACACTATGATAGATATTTTAATTACAATATTTAGAGAGGAATCCGCCACATCAGTCTTAGCTGGCTTTCATGCGGGTCCTCCATCTTGGTCGAACGTATTGGAATTTGGAGTGTGGGTTTCTTGTGGAGGGGGGAATACTGTAGAACCCCCAGAAAACCCCTTGGAGCAAGGAGAGAACCAACAACAAACTTAACCTAGATATTACAACGGGCTGGAATTGAACCCGGGGCGCACTGGTGGGAGGCATCCCTTTCTCTCCTCCCTATTTGAGGCCTAAAACAATCTCGTTCCCAGACTCTCTCTACCAAGGGAGGCAGAGGAGAGAGAGTCTGGGAACGAGGTTGAGTTAAACATTGAGAATCCGAGTAACTTGTATATTTATAA
The DNA here is from genome assembly GCA_022496165.2 of Catalaphyllia jardinei. Lineage (NCBI taxonomy): Eukaryota > Metazoa > Cnidaria > Anthozoa > Scleractinia > Caryophylliidae > Catalaphyllia > Catalaphyllia jardinei. The sequence continues at coordinate 10,687 of JAEMPF020007937.1, read as the reverse complement.
GAAAAATAAACTTGAATATTAAGCTTTTTTAGTTTTTCTTTCTTCACCTTAAGTTCACATTTTTTTTTCTATTTTAAACATGTTACCTCCCTAACCATTTTTGTAAACTTTTAAATAAACCAAATTGTCGACCTTACCCCAAAAGCTTCGTTCTTCTCCAGTACATCAACAGTATCAGTGACATGGACTCCAGTCTTGGTGTCCTTGCGCGTGATAGTGACGGAGACTGAGCCCGAGACTATAAAGTAAAAGCAGTACCCCGGATGTCCTTGTCGGACGATGATCCTCCTCCGTTCATAACTGTATATGAAAAGGAGAAGAAAAGATGGAATCTGAAAAAGAGACTTGGAAGTAGGCGTAAGCTTTTTACGCAGTATCAGCATCATTGTTTGTTACTTTCTATTTTTCGCTGATCAGATCTTTTACAGATCTTGCGTTCACAGGAGCTCGTTCACAGGAGCTCGTTCACAGGAGCTCGTTCACAGGCCGCATTTTCGTTTGCGGTCCTTTGCATCATCATGTTTCACTGTTAGATGTGCATGTGCGACGAATAAGCAAAAAAACAAAAAGTTGGTCTTGGATCAGAATAGAAAAAGGAATTACCAAAGACTAAACCTCAGTTTCAACAGTTTCCACGGTTTTCGCTCCCCCCCCCCCCCCCCGCGCGCTCTTTTCATTTGAGTGTCGAATGAAATTCACATTTGATTTCGTTCTGCGTTACTGAACTAAACAATTGGTTCCAAACAATTGTTACAGTTTCTAATCCAATCAGAAATATAAGCAATAGCTGACACGCTCACACAAGTTTTCCCGCGCTCCGCGCCGGTTATATGTACTTTGCACTTGCTTCAAGACTTGATTGTTTGAATGGATTGTCTGGCCGTTAAGCCCCAGCCAAACGATCGCAACATATCAACACAACATATCCCAACATTGTTCACCCAGCATTTGCAAGCTCCGGCCAACGATCGCAACATATCAACACAACATATCCCAACATTGTTCGCCCAGCATTTGCAAGCTCCCGCCAATGATCACAACTTTTCAGCACAACATATCGAAGCACTGCTGGGCGCAACATGTTGCGCGCGTTTGGCCACCCTGTTGCAAATTGTTGCGACATGTTGGGTATTGAAAATCGAACTAGTGCGCATGTCCGGGTGCAACATTGTTGCACGAACCTGGCCAAACGACCACAACATCATACAACATTCACAAATGTTGCGTAAAAAATTTGACTAGTTTCAAATATGAGCCAATAACACGTACCCAACTTGTGGCAACACTTGGCAACATGAAGGCTAAACCCGCTCAACATGTTGCGCCCAACAATGTTGCGATATGCTGCGTTTAAATGTTGTGATGGTTTGGCAAGGGCTATTTTTTATGTAGATGAAACCCAATTGAAAATCACTGCAGTGAAATCAAATGTTTGCCTTTACGACATCTACTATATAAATTCCCAATCTGACTCGTAGGGAAGACTTTTTAGTTCTAATTTCTGCTTAAAAAACCTCTTGTCTTTGAGATTTTGTTTCACGCATTATACTAAAAGGTCAAAGTAGAACACAATATACTAGCCTCACCAGGCATATGTCATTGTCTGACACAAGTTCCGCTGAGCTTCGCGAGAAAACTTTCCAAAACTCTTCATTCCTCGCAGCAAAGTAACAAGTTTATTCATTTCAGTCTCGCTTCTATCTTCAGGCTTCTTCTCACAGACCAAGCGAGCCCAGAAAGGGAAATGGAGCTGTAAAACGATAATTTTGCTTAGTAAACAATAAACTGGAGTATGCTTCTGATGCCTTACATAAGATATCAAGTAAATGGGAGTTAAACGATTAATTCAAAACCACAGCTGCCATTTTGGTATAATTGACAATTGTTCACCGAAGTGGAGGTAAATATCCACCGCTTTCACCGACACTGAGGTGAATAATTGTTTTAGTATATACCGTCCCAAAGATTAACTATATTTGTGACCATATACCGACAAAAGCCATTTTGTTTTTCTTCGGCTGCTCGCAAGTGAATAGTACTTAGCTAATCACCTCCGAGTTAGCCAATCAGCGCGCGCGAAAAGTGCTATTCACTTGTGTGGTATATGCCTGCGCTTGCTGTTAAGGTCGGCACACAATAGGGGACTTGTCGCAGGGACTTATATCCCTTAGTGTGCACACACTAGAATTAATTCGTGGGACTAGTCGCAGGGACCAAAATTGTGGTCCCTGCAACTAGAATTTTGATGCAAAATACGAGTACACACTAGGGGACTAGTCTCCGAAGCAAGTCCCTGTGACAACTCCCTGCGACAACTCCCTGCGACTAGTCCCCTAGTGTGTGCTTAGCTTTAGGTTTAATTTTCCCGCGCTTGTCAATGGCTTGTCAACACTACTTTTCATGTTTTCCCGCGTTTTTCAACCGGCTGGTTTCATTATTTTCGCGAGCTTTTCACTAGTTTTTTCGCCTTCTCGCACCTTCCGGTTTCACCAGTTGCATGTCTCTGATTCATATTCTGACGACTTATTGTGCTATTAGTGACTGAGGTAATTGGCTTTGTGATTTAAATTCAACCTCGTTCCCAGGGCTTTTCAAAGCCCTGGGAACGAGGTTGAGTTAAATTTCCTACTAAAATGCAAAATATTTTTACCGTATTATTCCTGGAAAAAACATGCTTGTTAAACGTGATTGGCATTTCTTTACTCGGTGTTGGTTCATCGTCGTCCCCCGGCAGCATGTCTCTGATGTAGTAAAAATCATACTGCCGTGATTTATCCTGTTCGGCGTAACGCCTAATGCTGAGGAAGAGGGAGCTGAAAATACGGATCAGGTATACTGCTCGGCGAAACCTTGCAAGAACCTGAACAGAAACAAGCAACATGAAGGGAAGTGTCAATAAAATTAACATTTGTGTTAACATTTTTATTATTCAATGGATACACTGCCAAAAAAATCGTCAAACTTTGAGTCAGCCGAAGCCTTGGTGTAATGACAGTGGTGTGTTGAATTTACACCACGGCTATTACACTACGATAATGACGTCAAGGAGGTTGTTTCGTCACAACCCAGTATCATGTGGTACAAATCTGCCAATCAGAAAATCGGAATTCGTACAGTGTATGAAAGTTGCGTAATAAAAAAATTTATTATATACTCAACAAAATATCTTGCTTCTGATTGGCCAATGGCGAATGCATAAATAGGTTATAGAGTGCAATCCAGGTTATAGAGTGCAATACGAAAGTTGCTATGGAAACACCAGGGAAGCGCCAAATTTGAACACCAAAGTGAAAAAAATGGCTGACAGTCGGTTTGCTTTGTCAAACCAAAACATCGTTGAGCAACTTAAAGAAAATGCGAAAAACAAAAATACATTGAAAGCTACACAGACCTGCTTGAATGTCTGGCAAACATGGGCGACTGAAAGAAAACTAAACCCAAAACTGGAAGAATACGAGCACGAACAACTCGATAAAATATTACAATTCTTCTACACAGAAATCCGTACTAAAAACGGGTTTGAGTACGAACCTGAGAGTTGAGAATATAATAAATAAAAAATCGTATGAACCTGCTCGTGCATTTCGTGATTTATGGTCACTCGTGATGTTTTGAAAGTTTTCAAATTGCACGAGCCTACGGCTCGTGCAATTTTGAGAACTTTCAAAACATCACTCGTGCCCATAAATCACGAAATGCACTCGCGTTCATACGATTTCCTATACTTATACCATGCCTTAGAATTCAGCCAATCAGAACATAGGAAAACCGTTGTGTATTCGACGGTATTACTTCCAACCTTCCCATCATACGTCGTGCGTATGTCGCATTGATTATGTTGGCCACTGTATTTGCTATGGCATGTTATAAAATAGTAATGCAACGGTCTCTGATCTCCCGGTATACCATGGAATATTTCAATTATCACTAGTATTTTTTTGGTAAAGAAAGAAAATACAAGTATACCAATCGGATGTGTTGCATAACTAGTATATAAGTGTTTCAGTGTAAATCTACTAGCGTTTTGTCACAAATTCTGTTCTCTCATTGGTTACGCTACTTACCTCTTCTGTTGTGGACAGTAAGTAGCCTAGCAGTGTCCGAATGTTAACAAAATTACGGCCGCTTCTTCGCCTGCTTGAAGTGCACATGTCTACGAGTAGGATTTAGTTAAAGTTTTGAACCACTAGCAGATTTATACTAAAACAATTAGATTATTCGCTCTCGATTTCTATGCGTGATAGTTGACTTGGGCTGCGACCTCGTCAACTCTCACGCGATAGAAATTCACAACGAACAATCAAAGGGTGCGTTTCTTTTGGGTGATCTGGATCAGGATCAGTGATCCAAGATCAGTCGAATCATGGTACGTCAAAGGAGCTGAGGAATCCATGACCAGAGCTCGAGCGGATTCATAGGTTCCTTTGATGCACCATGATTCGAGTCATCTTGGATCACTGATCCTGATCCAGACCACCCCCAAAGGAACGCACCATAATTGTCACATAGAATAAGTCGCATGCCAAAAGACAGGCGTCTTAGATATCTCAAGCAGAAAACTTTCTTCCGTGTTTGTGATAAGTTATAACACGGCTGTTATTAGCTAGGGGGAAAAGACAGCCAATCAGAAACGCTTCACAGACTACGTAATCCTACATCATCAGTCGTGTTTCTAGTCTCCTTGGCAGCCGATTTTAGGTTCGTCACGCAGCGTTGCGTGACGAGCCTAAAAACGGCTGCGAAGGAGACTATCGTGTTTCGTGACCATTGAAGAACAACTGCATGGAAACATTTCGACCATGTGCTGTGTATTTTTCTTGTAGTAAAATTTGATAAGGCTCCAGTTTTTGCTTGCTGACATCTTTCAACTTTCTTTTAGCTTACCAAGTCACTCAGTCAACCTAACAGGTAGCAACTGCCAGCGAAATTTATTGACAGCTGTCACTGACACTTTGAAGTCTGTCCTTGGCGTGTTTGATTAGTCAATACTCAGCCAATCAAAAAGCAAACAAACCGTACGTGCAATCTGCTGACATGCTTTGGCTCTGTTCCTGCCATATCTGACTGGTCAATCAATGGAAAGCCAAGAAAATGATTACACAACTGTCTACTGCTCGTCAACCTTTTAACACTCAAGCCAGTGGCGACGCAAGGCACAATTCAAGAACTTTAAAAAGACTGAAAAGTAGGCTACAACAAGAAAGATACAATCTGGACAGGTCCGACAATGTTGTGAAATTCCAGCGCTCTAGATAGCTATGCTTTCAGTAGTCTAGAGGTTAAATTAAATTGACCACGCAAGCGTGTTAAACGCCTCCCCCACCCACACGTGAAAGGACCTTGACGATTTGATAAGAAATTTAGTCAAGTGTTACGTTCAATATTAATGTAAATCTGATAACTTTTTTTTATTTTGGAAACGGCATAATCAAGTATAAAAAAGCTAACCAGCTGTCGCTGCTCTTCTTTCTCCTCTTCGTCTATCGCTGTCACTAGTCCCTTAAAACGGCGACTAAATCTTCTGCCATCCTTTTCGTCTCGAGAGCCTCTCTTCGTCAAACGCTTGGCAGATGCGGCGTCCACTGATAGAGCCCGCCGAAGACTCCCCATGCTAAAATAACTCGACCTCCTAACCAGAGTCGGCACTGAAGCTTTTCCTTGTGGAGGCTTTGAATTTGCTCCTCTTGTGAGCCTTTCGGAGTCAGAGGAACTTCTCTGCCGACTTCTTATCCCGCCGGTAGCACTCATAACACTCGATTTCGGACGAGGAAAAAGCGATGGCTTAGCCTGTTCCCTAGAAGAACCCGATAGCGGTCTGGCAAAGAGCAAACCACTGATGTTAGACGAAAGCACTGGGTCTTGTCTGCTGCGCCCGGCTTGTTCGTCGTCCTTTTTATTTTGGCTTAACAAAAGGCTATGTGACGCACATCTTCTTAATAAACGTGCCCGAGTGTTTAGTTTTGACCTAGCAAATACTGCCTCCGACCCTTTTCCATTTTGTTGCTGTTTAAGTTCTGTTTTTGTTGAAACGCTTTCTGTCAAGTCCTTATGGCCCTTTTGCATGGCGTCTACAACATGACAGATCTAGCAGATTCGTTTAAACTAGAGGCAACTGCTTACATATACTTCACTGATTGTGGTATGTGTTCTTGTCAAATGTACCATTATACTTCTTTGCAAACAAATCTCGACACAGCAAGGTAACTTCGATGCCTCGTGATGAGAAGAAACAAAAACGGCCCATACGTCTTCCTTCTTAGACAAATCTAACGTCTGCAAATGACAATTATTCATTCAACAACCAAACGGGCCTAGAGGCATGTTTGATTTGGTGTTATAACTCAATCAACTGGAACAACGAAAAAAAAGCGAAGGACATCTTTGATAGGCCTTGGTAATTAACACTAATGCAGTTTTAATGAAACAGAAAAATCAATCGAGCTTTATATTCTTTTCATGGACAATTATTGATTGTCCAGCGAGCGAAAGATGCCCAGTTTTACCAGGACTTTAGTCTTTCTCGCACGTGGATTAGTGGACGTGTTAGGTTGAAAATGTATACAGTTTTTTAGGAACAACGCCATACAGAACGGGTATTGAGAAAATGGGAGTTGACATATGTAAATTACGCCTTTGAAAATTGCATAGGTTTGTTTTAGTCAGTTAAGCCAAAATGATCTGGATCATGGAATTAATTTGAGTTTGCTTGGGAACTAATTAATGATTTGTTCCGCATAACATCATATGTGTCGGGTTTAAAGTATCCAATACTAAAGCCAAGCGATATTACTGCGTTCACTATAAAAACCTAGAATACATTCTAATGGACTTCAGCAAAACGTTTAAGGGCAACTAAAAGGCGGGCATAAGTTGCTAAAAATCGACATTTAATGAGTTTTTGTTGACTTTCCCCACATTCAATCAGTTGCAAGCTTGTTGTGTTTTGCTGTTTAAAGGATTTATTGTCGGATGTCTGTTTCAGCTGTCGCCCTAGGGTCGATAATTTGTCGGTCAGCAGCTGGCGCCGAGGCGTTGGACCAGCGGAATTTTGAAATTCTTGTCAAGGGCCCTTGTCAAATACTCAAATTTGCCGTAACGCGCGCTCATGTCAAGTAAATCTGAAATACATAAACAGTTGCGGCATAGTCAAATAGATGTATCAGTGCATGCAAAAAAGGAAGGACGGATCCAAGACAGAGTTGCTGCTCAAATCCAGTTCGTATAGCGCATCTCTACTGCGTACTATTTTTGCGTCATTAGCGTTTGCGCGCTTGCTGCATTTGCACATACATAACGCATGAGATTTCCCTCAGGCTAAGCTCGACAGCGAAATAAATGCTCGTTTCTCTTAAACGAGCACGGTGACCTATAGTTTTTATTCCATAATTTCAATGAGAACAGTATTCTTAATAACTGAGAAAAAATTAGCAGAAATCTATGGCTACTTTTTTGGAAAATTAAATAAATCTTACAGAAGGAGACATAACGGGCCGAACAGCGCATGTTCAAATTATGTTTCCTCAAAAGGATAAAAATATGCAGGGCATTTGAAGACATTTTTCTGGGACGTGGATGAATAAAACAATCAAAGAAATTCAAACTCTGTGTGATGTAACGCGCTGCATTGAAAAATATTCGACCTTATTTGTTGCGCAATGAGATTACCAAAAGTGACCTAAAAAACATACTTTTTCAACATTTTGGTATGAAAACAAGTAAGTACGCTGACCCCTTCTTTTTATTACGTTTTTAACATCTCCTTGTACTGTAACGACAGCATACCGAGTTTCATCGGGAATCTATGGCGGTTTCTTTTACTGGGGAATCACCTTAACGGAATTAAGGAGCGCAGAGAATTTTGGACCCTACGAGTCTTCTATTTTGTAACAACCAAACAGGATTATGTTAACCTTGTGGGTTTCTAGTTTCTATAACTATTTTTTTGTCTCACGGCGTATTGTTGAGTTTCGGGTAGGTGTCGCCCTACCATTTTGTTCCGCAGGGCTCAGGAGCGAATTTCTTTCCCCTCCTCCACCCTCTTGTGTTGTAACAGTTGTAGCACTGGTGTTCATGAAGGAGCTTCGTCACGCTTTGTGCACCTTGAAAAGTTCAGCCTAAATTCTTCAAGTTTATCGTTTGTAATCCGTGTGTCAGTCTTTGCCTATCCTCAATAATCCTTCTTCCTTTGTAGTTTACTATTACCTCTTTGGTGTTTTCTATCTTAGCAAACTAGTATTTTTAGCTTTATTTCAATTTAAAGGTGATTTTGTACGTGGCCAAAATGCTTTATTTCTACCTTTCATAGGGAAAAAGTGGAAAATAATGGATAGCAAGGACATTAAGTCGATTAATTCTGTGTACATGTTAGTTTATTTCAACAACTTCTATCTTTTTCGTCACTGGATACTTCAAAAGTAGCGTTTTTCCGTCGCCGAAACTAGTTTATGTTGTGTTCAAATACGTCTATTTTCAAATGATGCACATATTTTCGTACTTTCATTCTAACACGATCACAGCGATTCTAGCACGATGGTTTGGATTGACTACACATTTTTGGGAATTAAATTTAAGGAGAGACCCGCAGAAAGTATAGTGACAGGAAAACGCTGCGAAATAAATTGCGTTCTTACTATCCTCAAACGGAGAATTTACATGTGTTGCAGACTTGAAAAAGGAGGGAGAATTTCACCTTTTCCTTTCCTTGTAAGGAAAGAAAAGAGATCTTGTCATTCAGAGCCTTTTTTCATAAAAATCGTTTAAATAGGTTAAACCGCCAATAGAACTTCGATTATTTTGGCCGTTAGGGATCGGGACGAGGCTGAGTGGAATATTGCGTGACAAAGAAGGGTCGGTGTTTCAATCATTTAATTGCATGAAAGGATTCCCTTAGTCTGTGTAGAGATTAATTTGAAAGTTACTTACAAAAAAACCCATCTTATTCTCCGTAAATTAGACTATTCCTTTTTTCCCACTGATTTGGTTTCCAGAAACTAGTGATGAGGGCTAAAAGCGTTACACAAATTGCGTGATTGTGTGCCACTTTATTATTGGTCACGTGATCTTACACAGAATTCTTCATAAACGTAAACTTAACTGACGCAAGCTACACTGACAGTAATGGTTGAATCAAATGAAAAAACCTCTCTTTTGAAACAAGATCAAGGATACTCCTCTAACAGTACCTCAACGGAAGCAATAACTAGAGTACACTTCAAGGTTTTCAAGAGAAGATGGTACGTCTTGTCTGTCTTTACGGCCCAGGCGTTCATTTTCAATATGGCATGGAATACGTGGGGACCGATTCAAGAGCCGAGCAAAGTTGCTTTTGGTTGGACAGATTTTGACCTTCTTTTACTCTCTTCATGGGCTGCGATTGCTCTTCTCGCCACTTCCTTGCCACTGACTTGGCTGATGGATTCAAAAGGTTTGTGCTTCCTTTTTCCTGTAAAAGCAGATCCTCATGCAGTGTTCTTGGAATATTCCCAACAAACTTCAACAGAAAGTTGTAAGTCTGGCTCCCGGGGGGGGGGGGGGGGGGGGGAACTTTAACCTAAATTTAGGTATAGGGGTGCCGCCGAGGGTTTGAAATCCTGACCCTGTTTAGGACAAAATACGCTAAAAACCCTACCCTGTGTAGGACAACAGCCTCCATTTCAAGACCCTGTTTAGGACAAGTGATAAAATGCACACTCTCTGGTTTTGCAGGAATTTAAACTGTTGAACAAGTCATTCGAATCAGAGAAATCATGCTCTATGTGTCTAAAACCCAGTTTTCAGCTGAGTTGTTGCGTCTCTACACTTAAACTAAACAAAAAGGCATCAAGCATTAAGCTCTCAATTACCATAGCAAAATGTCGTCATTGCATCTATAGAAAGGTGTTTTTTTAATAGCAAATAAAATAGGAATGATTTCTTCAATTACTGTATAATGAATAAGTGGAACTTATATTTTTGAGGTTAATTTTATTTTGATTAAGGCACTAATAGAACTTTTACAGAGAAAAACAATCCCTAAACAATATATATATACCAGCCGTATCCCTCATGCCTGTGCAACACAGTGACATCTTTCTTTCATCACGTTATCCAAGACAGAGAAACTATACCTACCGGTACGATCTGTTCTGTCAATGCGAATGCGTTATAATACTGCTAAGTGGAAAAATATTTTACATTAAGATACCGACAACAATAGCATTCGTGTCCAGAAATGATCTGATGTTGATTGATGACATTGTAATGTCCGGTTAACAGTCGCTTTACTCAGTTGACATTATGCAAATCAGGAAAAGAAACGCGTTGCTTGTCGGCCGCTCAATCACATGTTTTTTCAACTTCTCGCAAGCTCCGGGTCGCAGGATAAAAAAGAAAGAGACTGCCCAAAGTCTGGGTTAAAGTCTCTCAGCTTGTAATACCATACCCTATTTAGGACAGGTTTTAAACCTGTTTATGACAAAGGCTAGTCAAATTGTATACCCTGTTTAGGACAGCGAGGCCAAAAAACCATAGCCTATCCAGTGGCACGTCCCTGTATAGCCCAAATAAGCGAGTGCGGCCCCCCCCCCCCCGGGGCGGGGGGGGGGGGGGGGCACATTATCGTTGTGTTTTCGTTTCTTTATTTGTTCCTTCCCTGATTAAATGGTTCTCTTATAATGCCTAGTAACCTCTTTTTGCCAGGGTTTTTTCT
>JAEMPF020007936.1:21793-35774 GCA_022496165.2 Catalaphyllia jardinei | reverse complement strand
GCTTGCATGCATACGGCTTCTCTCCTGTGTGAGTTCGTTCATGTCGCTTGCAATTTGATAAGTTTCTAAAGCTCTTTTCACAATACTTGCATGTATACAACATCATTCCTGTTTGAGGTTCTTGCTCCATGCGATATGTTAACTGGTTAAAAATCTTGCCACGATGTTTACATTTATTTGCCAAAAAGGGAAAACTTAATGTTACTTTCAAAATCATGTAGATGGGTGTTAAGGATGTTTGTACAGAAATAGTTCCCATGTTAAGATTTTTCTCAAGCTTGCCATGCAGAAAGTCAGAAATCTGCAAAAACATCTGGGGTGGGGCACAAAGACGATTTTCAAGATTGAAGATCATGCACTTTTAAAAACTTTCATTTTCAATGACGACTTCAGCTTACGACTGTTATGTTAATTGGTGAGATATCAGATCACGTAAATGTATTCAATTAATCACTAGCAAGACTGTTAGTTCAACGTTTGCAACTGATTTTTCTCCTTGAGGTAGAAAAGGTTTTTAATAGAATTTTATTTCTCCCATACAGATGTTTTCTGGTTCTTTTTAGTTATAAGTATGAAATCTATGAAAAGAAACAATATTCACTGATCATGCAAGGAGGAAAATTACAGGTGAAGTTAGCTCAACTGGTACTTCGTTCTATACTAACTTATGTTTCTTTCTTAGTTTTCACACTTGATGAATGATGTGGAGTGATGTTGCAACATGAATTTTGTGCACAGCAAGGATGTGCACAGGCCATGAGCCCCTATGATCTTAATTTTATAGGCATGAGAATTAATTGGATCCTAACACACTTAAAACTACTTTCATAGAGAAGATATCAAATCATATAATTGTCCATAATTAAATATATGTGAATGTTTGACAAACAGTAGGTTTGTGAACCAATGAAATTGCCACAAAGTCCACTTATTGTTATGCAATCTTCTTACCCTGCTATACAGATATTAAAAAAAAAACATCACGACAAACAGATTTCACAATTTCAAACAAGCCTTAAAGTGACAAAATCAACCTAGTAAATAACAAGGCAGGCCATGAACCCACTGTATCTCAGCAGTTTAAGCATCTATCCTATGCAATGACTAGCCCTACGATTTCAAATTTCATCAGTAACACTCTTTCGGTTCCGTGTCCAGTGATAATGGGAAACGATTGGTAACAGAAAATGTTTGTGACCAAATTTCACGTTCGATTTGGACACAAATAAAAGAAAATGGTGCTTGGTGCTTGTCTGACTTCCCTTCGAATCGGGCTGGTCTCAAAGAAGAAGAAGTTCAGCGTATTCAGCAAGCGACAATGTTCCAAGGCCTCCACACAAACATGATTTTTCTCCTTCTGGAATGACATCCTTTCGATCAATAGCTATGGAATATGCGAAGCGAACATGAAAAGACTTCCACTGGGATGTTGGTTCTAGTTCACTTTTGCTACGAAACTTCAGATTATATAATTATTTCAGTTTGTGTCGAATCGACTAAAGATGTGTATCGAAAAGCAACTTCCAGTTTTTTCGAAGTGAATGTATCGAAACCAGCGTACACCTCTCAAATCCGTCCCAGACATCATTGCACGTACGATGGGATGCACTCTGGGATCGATACAACTTGGCGGACAAGTGACTCGAAAGGACGTTTTAGTTTCATATACAATTGGAGTGCTAATCAAAAATATTACTCTACTTCTTGAGAATTAGAACAGGGAAAACTTTCAGCAAATGAATTTTGATCGGCAAGGCTGAAGATGTCCGTGGCGAACGATTTTTCGGTTACGTTATTTCTGAATCACGGTAACGACACAGTATCGGAAACGATCGTTACCGTGAAATGGCTTGCAACGAGGGTCATAAGTTTAACACCACTCTGAAACTCAAGACTACTATTTACCAATAAATGTTTGATTCTCTATATGTGTAGTGTAAGCATGAAAAGTTGAAAACATTAATAGTGAATAACTCAGACTCAAACAATCTAACACCTAATGGACGAGCATTGAGCCATCTTTTTCTTTTATTTGGTTTCTTTTTTTGCTTGTTTTAGTTAGTTGTTAGTTAGTTTTTACATATGATTATATCTTTACATATATATATTATATTTGCATTCGGACAATAGTGCTATATATGTATTATTTGTCTTTGCACAATAGTGCTATTCAAAATCCGAATTGAAATCAAGTTGATGATGATGATGATGATGATGATGATGATGATGATGAAGCAACTTGGTTTTGTTGATTTGCCTATGGAACCAAGCAAATGGAATAGGCCATTTTACAGTTGTGTGCTTAGTTACCTGGCCTTCAATGCAAGTTAAGCTGGAGGTTATCTTTCTTTCATACAGACCTCGCTACTTTTCTCATGTAAATGCCAGCTAGTTTGTATAACAACAACTTTACTTGCAAAAAAAAAAGCAGTGAGGTCGGTATCAAAACAAGATCAACTCCAGGCTGATTCATATTCCAGGTCACTAAGCCAACGACTGTAAAATGGCCAATTAAAACATTTTGGTTGTACTTGAAAATGAAGACTTGTACATGTAAGTGCTTGCCTGCTTGGCAACCAGGGTTGAGTGCAGACTTAATGTTCTACTGTTCTTTCAAAGGCTGAACAATTTTCCCCATATTATATTATACTTCATAGTAAATAAATTTAACTTTACGTTAAGCCAAATGTTTCTCTACATATTGGTTTTGTCTTTGATAGTTTTAAAATGAATATTGCAAATTACTTAGAGCTTTTATGTTGGAACACATAGATTAACCATTGACCTTTTTTCATTGGAACATATAGATTAATCATTGACCTTTCTGGAGTTGTGTAAAATGTATTCTATTGTTTCCAACTAACCGAATATTAAGCCCTTTGCACTAATTTTAATCATAAGAATCTGGTCAAACTAGTTTACTACAGTCAAAGGGGAGAATTATATGACCTCGACAAATTTTACTTCTAAATTATACTGTGCAACAACTTAATTCAACCAGGCAGCCACCTAAAAGTTTTCAACCAATCACAGCACAATTGTTTGTGCTCTCGCCATTCATATTCTAGTATTGCAAGTGTCAGCTGCTGAAACAGACAGCTTAAAAGTGATTACTTCGAAATTTGTTTGACGTCAGCAGTGCAACTGAGTAGCAAGAGAGTAACGTTACTGCCATTTTCAAGCTACCGTGAACGACAAACATTTTTCTGCGTTGTTACATGCTTAAAAAGTTCAAGCTTATCTAGTCAAACTGTTGTGTTTTAAAGCGCTCACACGTCAACTTTTGACAGCATGGCCTTAATTGAGCCCAATTCGAGCTTTCTTGCACACGATACATGGCATCACATGAGTGCGTGCTTGAAAAAAGGGCATGCGCAACTCAATTCTTGTCCAAGGTTGTAAAAACCTGTCTATGATAGAGGATTGCCGGAAAAGCTACGGTACAACCTCTGATAAAATTTACACAGTTGATTTGTTGATTCCTGACTTGGGGTGGATCACGTTTAGAGCCAAAATTTTAAAAAAACCTGTAAGAGAAATTTTGAGTTTTCACATTCCCTTAGTTTGTAAAAAACTGTCTCGCAGATTTTTATTTCACTTTGCATGAATGTTAAATCAGACCCAATTTCTTATTCCTGAAATTTTGAGGTGGGGTCATAGGGGTAGATTTTGAGAAAGACGTGACTTAACCTACTAGTGCCCAGTCTCTCACTGGGTACTCGGTCGCTCATGTTGGCCATCTGTTGACATTTAATCGTTCAAATTTAACATAGAATGGTAAAAGACTTAAGCAAACAGTAAACAGTGAAGGGAAAAACAGCTTGCAACCATTTTCAAGATCTACAAAACAAGGAAAAAAACTTGCCCTGTTCTGGTGCAAAATGATAATTTTGAAACAATAGTTCTAATTTATGATAATTGATTTTCAACTCTACTGAAAAGTTTGGTCCAGTGACAAAAACATCTTCATACCCAGCAAACAGATAATTTTGACATTTTAAATGTGGAATAAAAGAAATTTTGAATAATTCCACCATTGCGACCCAGTGTGGACAAAACAACTCTGTACAGTTCAGTGACTATATCTGAATGTCAAAACAGTTAGAGCCAGTTTTACCCAGGTAGGGAGGTACTCCCTTAAATGGCCTTTATAGGTATATGTAGGCCCAAGGGGTATGACTTTTTAGTCTTTAATAAGGTATGACTTTTGCACTCTAGTACATCTTGAATCGCGTATGTTTTTTAGAAGAAGCTATAGGTTTTTATCTTTTTCAATTGTCATAAAAAAGAAATCAAATTTTTGGCCAGGTCATAAATATAGTATAGAAAATTGGTTTGCTGAAAACGAGGATCCAGGTTTGATTGAGCATCTAGGATCGAGGATCAAGGATTGATTATCACGAAAATATAATTAAAAAAATAGAAAAGAACATTAAAATAAAAATAAATAAATAAATGAAATGAATCAAAAACAAACTGGCACATAGCATAGCATAGGCCCATTTTCCACCCGCTTTCAGTTTTACATGCATAGGTGACATTTTAGTCCATCTTTGGACATGCCATCTTACAGCATGCTATTTAAACAGCTGTTTAACTTTCAAACAGGCAATTTTTCATGTTATTAGTGGACGAAATGACAAATACATGATAATTACTGGCCTGACATGGCTGGAGAACTTTGCGAACATTGCATGTTTCCAGATTTACAAGTTAATTAAACGATTTGCGTGTAGTCGATCAGCTCTCAATGGTAACTTCTGGTAGAATTGAGCCACTAATGCGTTAGTATTCGAAGGAAGTAAACATTCAAAATAGTCAATTTATCTTTCGCAGAATGACTTCTTGATACTCCGAACATTGGTTTGATGTCAAATAAATCCATCTTTTATGCCTAAAAGTCGAGTTCAACCATGAAAGAGTCTGTTGTGTTAACATTTGATACTGGCCAGGTTAGATAGCATGTAGAAAGATGGCATGTCGAAAGATGAACGAAGATGTCGGCTATGTACATAACACTGAAAGTGGGTGTAAAATGGGGTTTGCAAATATACAATGTGCATTTATATTAAGATAAGCCATCAAGTGCTTAGAAATCAGAGCGGGCAAAATTCAAACTAGAATGCGAGAAAATCACAACCAGAAAGTTATTGACAAATTATTCTCATCAGTTTTTAACATAATCTGTTTAATCAGTCCAAGAGTTCTAAATACACGCTGCTACGACTCATTTCCCTCTCCTTGGCTAAATTATATTGGCCAGGTTTGTATGCCCCTTGTTTTTCTTTGCGCCTCTGGTTGTTGTACCAGTCCGCAACCTACACATGATATTAAAAGAAACAGCGAGTTAAGATCACTCAGTATCAGACAGTATGAGCCCGTGTGTAAGCAGTTAACCTCGCCAGATGTAGCCTTGTTCAGATGCAAAATAATGCTCAGAAAAAAAAGTCAATGCTCAGAAAAAAAAAAAGTCTTGGCATAGCCAATCCTGCTTCATTAAACTGTGCTTGGCAACTGTAGCCATGTCTCCCGCCATAAACCTTTTTTTTTGTATTACCGCTACTTGTCGATTGAAATCAATCAAAATCGATCAAAGTCGATAATCACAAAAAAATTGTGATTGATTTTTATTAACATATTTGTCGATTGATTAGCATAGAATCTAATCGACAACGATCGACTTTTATCGACTATCGTCCTGTAATCTCTGATTCTTTATTCTCAATCCCCGATCCTGGATCCTGGAACCTTAATCCTGGATCTTGTTCTCCAGGATACCATGGTTTTGGGAAGTGGGAGGCACACCCCACCCAACTGGGATACTTCCCTGGACAGTCTTCACAGGTTTATATTTTCACTTGGCAAAATGTCCACAAGGTCTGATAAGATTTTAAACATAAATGTGTCCAAGGTAATCTAATCCTAACTTATTAACAACAAATTCACTATGATGTCACTAAATAAACGTTAAATAACAAAGACAACAGCAACATTAATTACCTCTCTTCTTCAATGAGACAACTCGACAAAATGATTTGCGCAATAGTGGATGTGACACTCGGGTAAACCAAATGTAAGCTTAAACCACCTGTGAATATAAACATTTGATAAGTTTATTCAATAATCCTCCCCAATTACGGTCGTTCTTCGCTGGTTTTTCTTAACTGCAAGGTTTACCCAATGTTTAAGCCGAGCTAAACACCATGGAAAAATGGCGATGTCGACAGACCGAGCGACAGAAAAACAACTGAAATACGCACTAACCAGAGAGCAACGCCATTCTGTTCTAACATAAACACACACACGCTTTTCTTCATTCTTTCAGCCAAAAGAGCTGACTCTGCATCATTAAGATTTGTTTCATGATATAATTAATTGGTCTAGGTGAAATTAGGGTTTTGAAAAGTAGGTCTCAGCAAGGCTTCCATTTCAAAACATATGTCACTGCATAAAACTATACATTTAAAAATTCTCAACTCTGATACGGAGCGGAGGAAAGCTGAAAGCAAATGGAGGGAAACTAGAACAACGGAGGTTCTACAAGTGTTTAAAACTAGAAGAAACCATGTGACTTTCCTATTGAATAAGGGAAGACGTGAATTCTACTCTGAGTATATGGAGGAGAACAGTGTTGATCAACGCAAATTTTTCAGAGCTGCAAACGAGATTCTTGGTGTTAAAGAGAACTTAATTCCTACATTCCCGGATCAACTGAACAAAACTCTACTGGCAAATGATATTGCGAGGTTCTTTTTGAGGAAGATTGATGACATTCGGAACGAAATAGAATCCACACGTGCCACTTTATCAGATTTGAACGAAGTACCACCAGTTCCTAATGTGGAATGTACGAAAGTTTCATGATCATTTAAGTTATTGACTGAAGGTGATATTAGTGCCATCATAAAGAAATCTACCAGTCTTCTTTATGGATGCTCTGATGGTCAAATTAAAATGCTTCATTGTTTGCAAAATATGGCTCCTAGACTTCTATGTAACTCAACCGTTTTTTTCGCATCACGCCGTTGCTTTTCAAGTTGCACTGGCTACCAGTCAAACTCAGAATTAAATACAAAATTTTATTGATGACTTACAAGGCAAGACATGGACTATCACCTGATTACATACAAAGTCTAGTTCAAGTCAAAAAGAAATCACGATACAATCTCCGATCTAATGATGAACTTTTATTAGCTCCACCAACTTTTAAATCAAACAAGACAACAGGAGATAGAGCTTTTCAAATGGCTGCACCCTCTGAATTGAACAAACTTCCAAAATTACTTAGATTAGATTAGAGAATGATTTAAAATCTTTTAAAACAAAACTTAAGACATTTTTATTTCAAAAGGCTTATTATTAATTAACAATTATTCCATGAGCGCGCGTTGGATATGAGATGGTAAATAGCCAACGAGGCCCGTAAAGCGGAGTTGGCTATAACCATCTCATATTCAACAAGCGCGAATGGAATAATTGTTTTATTAAATTCGGTACGGTTGTATGCTTGGGAATTAGAGCTAAATTTTACTGGTTTTTAATTTTACAAAACGACCGGAAGTTGATGTGGCAAAAACAACAGCAAGTGGGAAGTCACATGGCATACGCGCCATTTGTAAACTTTCGTTGAATGAAAATTTGAAAGCGAAGCCGGCGAGTCTGCTGAACGAAAATTACCATCATCTATAATTTAAGGAACGTCTACCAAACTAAGGATATTCAACCTTGAACAGGAAGTTTGAAAAGCGTTCAAGTTTGAGTCATCGAGAAGAGTTTGAATTGTGCACTTGCACATAGCAGTTGTAAAAGTACCTGCGGAAAGCTTTAATCGCTATGTGACAGACGTTGTGTCAAAATTATTCCCGGCCGACAAGAACTCTATCAGCGTTCCCTTACTATGGCTGCCCTCGCATCAGTTCGAGCTGGATATGTGGACATTGTTGCTGGCTAGTCAGGCCGGGCAGAAATTATTTTAGCATCGGATTCATCTTCAGAATCTCCGAGACCCTGATTGTTTTTTTCTTTTTGTGGCTGGTAAAGATTCGAGCCGACGCTTCGGTTCAGCTCATCAAAATATTCAACTCCTTGATGGATTTTCCGCAAGCACAGAATTGTTGGCGTCAGTTGGCGTTGAATCTCTTGTCGTGGTCAGCCAAAAGGGAGACTGAGGTAAACCTAAGTCGCCCTCTGCAGTTTTGCGGTATTTTTGCTCTCTGCCCATCCGAGCTCAACGCTGTCGAACAGTTTCTTCATCTGTTCATTGGAAATTGGTTTCTGACCGTTACTTATGGGCTCTATATTAGGCCGGCAATGTTGCCTGTTTATCTGAGGTCTTTTGCAAATGCTCTAATGCTTTGTTTGCCTCAGTAAAAGCGGGGTCAGAGATAGTGGAAAACGCTTTGATGACCGGATGCGAGCGAAGGAGACGATAAATGGGGGATAGATTTCATTGATGAACTTTTGTAAACTGACATTGTCCCATCTTTATTCCTCGCAGACGTGCAAAATCTCTTCCGAAAAACATTCAGTTCTTCGTTTGACATTTCTTCTATCGGTTTCGAACATTTGGTGCCACCAGGACTAGCAAGCCGTTCAATAACATTAAGGTAAAAATTGTTACTGTTATGTAATCTTCATGAATGCGTAAAATCTCGATGTTCATGTTTGAAATTTTACAGCTTTTAAGGGAAACGTACCGTTGAATATTCTCATTCCGAACTTTATGGCTTTTTTGGTTGTTACTGGGATGGGATTGTCCATTAATTTCTTATATTTCTTTTGTAGACAGCTCGCCGAATTTGTTTTATTTCATCCAATTTTTGCCGATGGAACTTGGCTTCCCACATAAAATTTTATGCCAAGCCACATTTGCCGCATTTATTTCCATATAAGGTCAAACGTAGGTATAATCGCTGGTAATTGAGATACAGTGAACCAATCAGAAAGCTAGAATTCAATTATCCGAGGTTAAGAATTTAATAATATAGTAATTGTTTATTTTCTTCACAGAATCAGCGGACAAAGTTCACGAGCTTCCAAGTCAAAGAAGGTGAACTCAGATCTTTTATAAAAAATGCCGTTTCCAGAACTTCTGTTTTGTAAAACATGACACAGTTTACCACACTCTTACAGGTGTATTTTAGTAGAGACACATGTTGAAAGGTTTGAAGTTTGATTAGGGGCGGTTTCAATATTCTGTGATCACCAGGATCGCTAAAAAAAGCTCACCATCTGTTGCAATAATATGCAGTCCACTAGTTCTCCACTCTCTGTAGTGATCGTTGCAATAATAAATATCTCATAATTTACTTGGTCTTTGATTTATCCAGATCCTCTCCGACATTTTGTTTTGGCTTTATTGTACTGTAATCTTGCCACTCCAGTGTGGTAATTAGGCTGCGAGAAAAGTCTCAAGGATAGGTAAACCTTAGCTTTCCTGATGCGATTACAACCATCATAGCCAATTTGATTTTTTCTCCGTGCGTATATCTTCTAATTATATATATTTTTTCCTGGAATGGTTAGCGGGAAAGATCCTTGGAAAACTGTTTCAAAAGGTTCAACTCAAGAGGTATAATACTTATTTTATATATTTACGAATGTCCTTTGTTGTAACCAAGCCTGCCAGAAACCGAAAATTTTATTATATCTGTCTGTTTTTTTTTTTTTAATTCACTACGCAAGAGTCCAGTTACTGTTTTCGCGAACGACTCCACGGCAGCGGAAATGCACTGATTTAGCTAAAGTCGCAAACGTTTACTAATTAAAAGAAGGTTTAGGTGCTAACACTGTATACATCTCGATGCATTTCTTAGCCGACCTCTGGGAGACAAGTCTGCTCTTCTGGAGAAATCTTGTTGCCAGTTTTTTTCAGCAAAAAGAAACGAAGTGGAAGGACACGAACCCAACAGAACCGAGCAAACGGAACCAAGCAAACCAAACTGAACCGAACGGAACCGAACCGAACCGAACCGAACTGAACCGAACCCAACCCAACCGAGACTAAACGATTCGGAGCTCGCGCTATTATGCGCGTGATTTTTCCAATTGTGACGTAATATTATCGAACGCTCAACTTAAAAACACAACGGTATTGTTTCTTCCCAGTATTTCTGTTCTATATTCCTGGTTTACGCTTTCCGCAGCTGATCACTGTCTTACAGGAAATGGCATATTGCGCTACAATTAATACATTTGAAGGGGTATTTTAACATTTTAATTGTTGTGTTTTGGTTTAGTCTGAGAAAAACCCTCCTCGTAGGACGCTACCGTATTTTATTACACCGATAAACTGTAAGCTAGTCGGCTTTTCTCAACAGCTCATGCAAGCCTGGACATCAAGTAGGTTCAAGTCCTTTGGGTAACCGCGATGTCGTTGTTTTTCTCTCAGGTTTTGTCTTTTGTCGCTTTCCTCACAGATGTCAGGAAAAGTGCTCTTCTCGTTTCAGTTATGCTAATGTTTGGTTCTAAACTTTTATTGCACTTTTTTTTCTGAATAAAGCTCTTCTATAGCTTGAGCCTTGTACTAAAATGAAAGAATATAGGTTTGTAAAAATGCTTCTGGGAAGTGAGAAGTTTGACATTCCAACGGCGAAAAAAAAAAGGAAAAAAACATTGAGGTTAAACTTGCTCTCAAACCGAAATTTGTATTTCTGTGATATTCCCTACTTTCAGTGGCTATGAATGCGATATTTGAAAATTGAAAAAAAGATTATTGTAAATTTTCAAACGTGGACCACCTTAAACTAAGGTCAAGCTAGCCCTAACAAACCACAACATCAAAATAATTCCTCTCGTTAAACTCTTATTTCCACAAACTGAAATCTATTGCTGAGATATGATTTAAACCAGGAGAGATCCAGACCACATATACCGTAACGATGGCTCAGCCGGTCAAGCAATATTCCATGATCTACAGTGTCGAAAGCAGCCGATAAATCCAGGAGAAGCAGTATAACAGACTGATGGTTATCTAAAGCAACAAGAATGTCATTGTTAACTCTAACTAATGCAGTCTCAGTACTATGGAACTGCTTATAAGCAGACTGGAAAGTTTCATCAAAATCATTTCGCATTACATAGTCAACAAGCCGGGAAGTTATTACTTTTTCAGTTAGTTTAGAAATAAAAATTATATTGGAAATAGGCCTGCAATTAGCATAAATTTCAAAATCGAGACGTGGCTTCTTAAGAAGAGGGTTCAAGAGAGCCAAATTAAAACAGTCTTGTACCAAAGCAGATTCAATAGACAAGTTCACAATTTTCGTCATAGCTGGAAGCAAAACTGACAGGCATTCTTTTAGGACAAGGGCTGGAACTGGATCTAGAGCACATGACTTTATCTTAGAAGAACAAACAAGACTGGATAGCTGCTCCCCAGTGACCACTGTAAAGCTTGAAAGTGCACAACCCGCAGGAGGCGACGAATCCATAAGAACAGATGTAGATTCACGGTCATCGCTAAGAGAGTCTAAGGAAGATCGAAGGCTAACTATTTTCTCACAGAAAAAGTTAACAAACGAATTTGCTAGGGTGTGATCCGAAGAAGATGAAGGATAGCGAGCTTCAACTTTGCTGTGTACTAGCTTGTCAACAGTCTCAAAAAGAACTTTCTGATCGTGGTTCGAGCTTTCAATGACGTCACGATAATAGGAAGTCTTCGCTGACCGTAGTAGACTATTTACAACATCACACTGAAAAACAAAGCTACGATAATCACTAGGCAGGCCAGTTGACCTCCGGCGCCGCTCAAGTGCCCTCCTCTTCCTCTTTTCAATGGCGATCGCTTCTGTAAACCATGGAGAATGTGGGCAGACGGTAACAGTTCTTGTCTTCAAAGGGGCATGAGTATCAAGCATAGATCTCAGAGTGACATTATATTGTCGAACTAGGGCTTCAAGATCATCAGCAGGATCCAAAACCAGACAGGAGTTACTGAGATTATAACGAAAATCAGTAAAATCGATGGAGCGTTTCTTGCGACAAGCTATTTCCTTCCTTTCAAGGGGAGGTTTTTTTGAACTGCAAGTCGCAGTGGAATGCAAAATTATCAGAAATGCAATCACCCACGCGACAGTTTGAGACAAGGCCGTCATCACTAACTCGTGCGATGATTAGATCGAGGTTGTGGCCGTCCCGGTGAGTTGCTCCCACAACGTGTTGATTTAAATCAAAAGAATCCAAAATACTCATAAACCGCCTTGAATCAGAGTCATTTGGTCGATCTACGTGGAAATTAAAATCACCAGACATCAACAAAGGAGCAGGGGCCAAATTTAAGTACTCGAGATATGTAGAAAATTCCTCGAGAAACAGGGCAACGCTAAGTCCATTTGCAGTAGATGGTGGAGGGCGATAAATATTAACCAGTCTCAGATTGTAATTTCCAGACGATTTCAAGACTGCTTCGTAGGCTTCAATGCTCTTGAAAGTAGCCAGTTGTTGTTTGACGACTTTAAACGGTTTCTTGGTCAGGACAGCGACGCCGCCGCCATGAGAAGTAGTTCTGGGATCGTGAAAGAAATTATAACCAGCAGGACAGATATCAGAACAAATGAAATCATCGAAGCCACTATCACGTAGCCAGGTTTCTGTGATTGCAAAAATGTCCACGTCATGCTCAACAATAAAATCATTGAGCATAAGAGTCTTGTTTCTAATAGACCTGGCATTGACGAGGGCAAAATTGCAGAGCTCACGACGGTGAACAAATTCCGGAGGAGCCCGTAAAGGAATAGAAATCAAATTGCTTCTTACAACACCAGTGCGCAGCGAGGCGAGACTTGTCGAAGCAATACGGATATCATCAGACGAAATTATTGTAGGAACTTTCCTGCGTCCAGCTGTCGAGCTGGACGCAGGAAAATTCCTACAATAATTAGCGAAGAATACCAGAGTTCTTTAGTTCAGACAATATAGGAGCAGGAAGCGAAGTATCAGAAACGCGGCGAAGGTTAAACAGTTCGCTCCTTGTGTAAATAGCAATGAAGCTTGAAGCAATAAGTTCGAAACCGAAGAAACAGGACCGGGGTTTCGAGACATGTCCACAAAGACAGTAATATCCACAGGAGTATCGTGCCCAGCAACAACGAAATACGTCAGTCCGTGCTTGCTCCATTTTGGGACACTGTAAGACGTCTTCTTGAATCCGCTTTTCGCCAAATTAATTTTAAACTTTCCGCCATTGTTGTAGTTATTGGAAAATATTTTGAGAGCAATAGCTGCCTCAAAAAATTCTTGAGAGCTTGTAAAAACCGCCAAACGATTTAGACCATCATTAGTAGAATATCCGTCAACATCATGTAAGGCAAAGCGACCGATAAGAACTGAAAAATTAATAAAAAGCAGAGAGCTAAAACTCCCGATGGCAGCCATGCCGGCGCCCACGGTTTTAAGGGGAAAGACTGTAAAAGAACTGTTTAGCTCAATGTAATATTTTTACTGATCTGATCTCTACCAAGAAGAAAGCATTTCCTATGCTTTGTGTCCACTCCTCCTCTGTCCACTCCTACCACTTTTACATCTGGCGTGTCTTCAGATCATTAGGCCTTATTATATGAATATTTACTAGATGTACCTTAGAATGACAAAGTTAAAAATACGTTTTGGGAAGATTAACATACCAGTTTCAAAATCTTTCTTTAAAAAATAACAGCCTCTTAAAAAAATAATAATAAAAAAAAAAATAATAATAATAATAATAATAATAATGATGATGAAAAAATAAACTAGTGTAGCCAGAACTATAAAATTGCTGCGGAAATTTGGATGAAGTTTGCAAATATGGAAGAGGGATTGTAGAGAGCTTGTGTAGAAATGGTTGTCATTCAATGAATATATTTGGTCAAGTCCCTGAAATTGCTATAAATCTAAACCTTGCTTAGGTGATCCCCATCTTTTGTCATTAAACACATTTCCCCTATATTAATGAATGTTGACATGCTGGAAATTTGCATTTCTGTAAGTCCTGTAACAACTAAAA
>JAEMPF020007936.1:0-13591 GCA_022496165.2 Catalaphyllia jardinei | reverse complement strand
TGCGGCTACAGTCATACCTGCTCTGGTCCATTAACTGTAAGGGGGACAATGTGCGTAACACCCTTGTTTTTCTAAGCCTGTTCACAAGTAGTTAATTGATTTCTGTTTTAACTTTCAGGCATTCTTTCTCACGGCTACCCCGTGATTGTTAAACTGTGAGTTCACTGCTGTTCTTCCCAGTTGTACAGTACTGTTTATACCTGCGTTCTCTATCAACATTACACAAATTACTGCAATGGTATAGACCTCACAGCAGTCCACGCATATTCATTGGTGATAACAGCCACAAACAAATAAAGAGATTCAAAACAGGTAACATTAACTTATATTTAAATATATTTAAGCTTACATCAATATATTGGCAGTTAGCTACAGCAAGATATGTAGCTATCTCAAATTCAGCTTTTTATCTTTACTAATGTCAATAGCCAGCAGGTTAGGCAACCAGCAGCTAGCAATGTTAACATGATTAATGCGCCTCCATTTTTAACACAACTTCCGAGTTCAGTTTCTAACATCGTACACAACTACCACATTGAGGCATGGGGTACATGCTTTAAGTTATTTCATAATGTTGCTTTTTTATGTTTAAAAAACCATCCTTGATAGAACTGCTGCGACACGAAATATCTAATAATTCTTATCTCACTTTTTATCTTTAAATTACTTCTTGTGCATTACCAACATGTCAAACATCATTAAACGGATATGGGTTAAGAAGTGAAAAAGTACAAGGTTTAGATTGAGTATTTTACTAAAAATGCCTATCTGTGCAATTCTTAAGTTCTTCTCAACTAGATCTGTCTAAGATTGAAGTCTTGATTACATGCATATATAGTCAATGTTTTTTTTCTTTTTTTTAAGTTAAATATGGCCTTTTTTAACCTTAAAGTTCTTGATGGCGCATTTTCCTGTAGACCTTTCTGTCACTTTCTTATCCACTGTTTTAATCAGTGTTAGCGGGCACGTTGTAGTAAGGGCGAAACTCATCATGCTTGTTCAAGTCACAATATGGTACACCCCTCGTCATGATCACCTCCAGTCGGTCAATCAACTCCGAGAAACTGGGACGAGAGGATGGATCTTCATTCCAGCACTCAGACATCAGTTCATATCTTTTGCGGATTAAAACATGACAAAGAGTTAAATAGCTGTATCGCGGAGCGACCCCGATCAATATACAATATTTTTCAAAGCCAACTTGAAATACATCCAACGCGTAGAGGAGCAAGATGTGTAAAACATGTAATGACCAAACTTGCAGCCTCTTGAGCAAAAATAATGTGAAATAGCGATATGTTGTAGTACAATCTGAAACAATGCCGTCACGAAAATCCAGGGAATAGTCACTTTATAATGGGGTATTTTCAGTACTAGGGGGTGATCCTGTGGCTAAACTTATTATTTTGACACAATAAAAAAAGTTATTACAATAACTCTTAATAATTTTAGAGCCCCTCTAGACAGCAGTTCTATGCCCCTACATGACAACAATAGATTGCAATGGTCAGGGCTTAAAATATATCTTAGGTAAATTTGGACAGATATAGTTTATATTAAAGATCTTTTGCGGATATTTAATTTAACTGAAGTATCCCCAGTTTAAAAACGAGAATGTTCTTCCCGGCCAAGGTATTCGTGGTCTTCATGAATGGCTGCACTCTACTCTTAATTATTAGTAGCATTACCAGTTGTTTTTAGGTGTTGTAGATATATAATTAAGTAAGCCACGCGCATTTCAACTCGTAAGTACTGGATAACTGCTTGTTTTCAAGTATTAGCCCTATTTCGAAAGAGAGACTACTGATCTCAGTCAACTTACACTTCATCACAACACATGTCGGGCCTTTCCATGCGATAACCAGTCTTTAAAAGTTGACACAGCTCTCGATTGGTTAACGTGGGATACGGAGTACCTCCTGAAATGCATCGAAAAAAGTCATTAGAAGGAAAGTTAACAGTAAGTGTCACGCGAGGAATTAAAACTAAAGTAAATTCTCCACGCCTTAGCGTAAGAAAGTAATGACTTATTTCAGATACAAAGGAAGAGAGAATCTAATAGTTAACAAATAAAAAAGCCTCGACTCGTTTTTTCCCCTTCGATTTCTGGCCCAAGCGCGAAGCGCGCGGGCCATAAATCGTAGGGGAAAAAACGAGGATCCGTAACTTACAGTACAGACCGAGAAGACGAGGTTAATAAGATATTTATTATATCTCTATTGTGTGTCAGACAAGTTCGGGAACAATTTTTATAAATGAGGAACGGCTACGAATTTCTGAAGCAGGTCGAAAGCAAAACGAGTCAATTTTAAATCGTTTTTACGTGGTTACTACGCTTCAGCACACAATTTAGAGTAAAAGAAAGCTTTGAACCTTTACTTGCTAAATAAGTTGAGAAATTTTGGCGATAAATCACGCAACAGTTTGGCAACACAAACAACTTTAAATTTTAGCGGGCCGTGCGGATGAGTACGGCCCGCAAAGTTGACGAATCACAGCGCGCGTACTAACTTAGCGATATAATAAAGTTAATTACGGCTTTTACCTGCTTGCAGCAAGATTGCCCAAACTAACGTGAGTGTTGTAACTACTAGACTGCTCGTACTCGATCAACTCCGAACAAGGGAGCAAGCTTTCAACTGATTACTCGTCGGGTGAGCGATGATACGGAATTGTTAAAGTTCAATTCGTTGAGATGACCGGAGCCGCCGCTAGTCAGCAAGCGAGCGGTACTACACAACCTCGTTCTCAGGGTCTCTCATCTTACCGCCCCCTGGGGCGAGCGAGGAGAGACCCTGGTTTGGGCTGGTCACGTGCTACTTTGACAATTGAGAACATCCTGGAGGGGTCTTCCTCAATCAGGCAGTTTGTCGCGTTGAGCTTTGTCGCGCTGCGACGGCCATTAACCGCGATGTTTAACAATAGCTTTCCGGCTGAAATTTCGAATAGTATCTATTCAGGCGTTTATCTAAAGCTTAGGCAAGTCTGTTTCAAGACAGTTTACCGTGGTCGTGATGTTGTTGCCGTTGTACCCATTGAATTTGTGGAAAGTCGGTCATATTTAACTGTGGACGTCGAGCAGCGAAATTTTATTCCGAAGTGATAGTTATTAACTGTTGTTTCCCCTTTGAATGCGTGCGATCAGCTTGATCCAAAAAAAAACAAAAAACAAAAACAGAAGAATGCCTCTAGACAAACGTATAGCTTTCATGAAGTAAAGCTATAGCAGTCTGACTAAAAAAGCTGGACAAAGATAAATATGATGTTCGTGACTAAGACGCAACACACTGTGCTTGCAAACAATTAAACAGACCTAGTTTGAATAGCCGGGTCCGCAGTCCGGAGTCACAACATACAAATAAGCAATATGTTCGCCGGACGGAATATATGAATCTTTATCCTTGGAGAGCCAATACTTTAAACCTTAAATCATATCTTACATTGGAAACGAAAAAAAAACAAAGCATAAGCACATGGTACATTACAGAGGTGTGAATCTCTGCGACGCGACGTGCATCACAGGCAGCCCAGACGTACTGTAATGTTAGTGAAGTTAATTTATAAACAACAGAGCCGAATATGTCTATGTGAAGTTATAAGCAAAATTATCTGCAAAGGAGTCAAAATATTTATCAAATATTTCAAAAAAATATATATTGTTTTGCCTTAATATCATTGTCTGTTTCTTTGTCCTGGTCAACATCTTGTATATTTTACTGCATTTTCTCAGCTAGTTCGCTAGCCATCATGGCCGCGTGGGAGCTGTTATCTTAGAATTATAATAAGGGTCCAAATGCGGTTTAAAAATCGAGATTTTGTAAGACACAATGTGCATACCTTTAGCCGAATGCTTCCTTGTTCATCCTGGCTGGTTTAAACGGCATTTTTTTGCTTTTTGCTCTAAGAGGTATCTTTCACTATAAAAGAAGTAAATCTGGCTACAAGGTCGACGGACCATCTCCGCACGAAGCTCAATAAATTCCCGAATAATCAACGACCGCTCCAAATTTCGATCAGCTGAATCATATATTCCGTGGTTTCCTAGATAGTGCTCTCTGGCTTCCAAAACCCATCGAAACTGCACGAGAGCCGCTCATTTATCAACATATACTTGGCCTTTTCGCTCCGCCATGGACCGTGTACTCGACGGTTTTACTACGCGTTTGAATTCAAGCTTAGCGACCGCGCCCCGCCCGACAAAATAGCACTTGCCGAAGGGGTGACCGTGCTATTTGAGACTCGTTCGATCGACACGGTGGGGGGACTACTGCGTTTGTTTTGACCCGGTTTCCCCACAACAAACGCAGTAGTACCCTTGCATTCGGCTAAAGGTATGCATGTTGTGTCTTACAATATTTCGATATTTAAACACCATTTGGACCCTTATAGTTATAATTCTAAAATAACAGCTCCCACGCGGCCATGATGGCTAGCGAACTAGCTGAGAAAACGCAGTAAAATAGACCAGATGTTGACCAGGACAAAGAAACAGACAATGATATTAAGGCAAAACAATATTTATTTTGAAGTATTTGATAAATATTTTGACTCCTTTGCAGTTAATTTTGCTTGTAACTTCACATAGACATATTCGGCTCTGTTGTTTATAAATTAACTTTACTAACAGTAAGGCCCGGGTCGCATATGAGAAATTTCTGTAAAGTTTTGTTTACATTGGGGTTAAAATCTGTCAACACGCGACATGTTCATATGCGACCTCGACTTTTGCGTGATAGCAGAAATTTTAAATTTTCTGAAAGGATCAAAATACGCCGTAGAGTATGGGTGGAGCTGGTAGATTTTTCAAAATTTCGCTTAAACAAAGGAAACCGCGGCCCGAAATGTCATCACTTGTCGATCACAGCGATAAAAAAATCTCGTGATTTGCAATCGCGTGGTAACGAAAGCCGTGAATTCGTACACCAAAAGACATGAGTGGGTTTTACGATCCTCGTTTTTACGATTCTCGTTTCCCATATTACGATATGCAACAGCAGCAAATTCCGCTACCCTTTGCGTTTAACGCGAACACATCGCCGGCCGTCCCCCAAAACAGCCAACAGCCCGAAGGCGCTAGCAGAATACAACCTTCAAGTCTTCCAAGTACCAGTACGCCTAGCCCTGGAACATCAAGCTCAAGTTCTGTGGAAGAAGACAACGGGGAGAAAAGAAAGCCAAAAGCATACGACAAATGGACCCATGGAGAGCAACAAGTACTTGTTCGGTTGTGGGCCGAGAGGTTTGACCGACTTGAAAGCAAAGATGCGAGAAAAGTTTGGGACGAAATTGCGCGGGAACTTAACAACACGTTTGCCACGAATCGACCTGTTGATAAATGCAAGGCGAAAATAGAATATCTAATTGATAAGTATAAAGGAGCCAAAGATTGGAACCTTAACCAGTCCGGGGGACACAGACGGCAAACTCCATTTAACGAAGAAATTGACGCCGTTCTGGGATGTCGAGGCGTAGTGACCCTTCGCCACGTGGTCGAAGCTGGAGCTAGTGCCTCTTACTGCTGCAAGGAACAGGATAACTGCGAAGAAACAGATCCATGTACTAGTGGTGAAAATAGATCAGACAGGGAAAGGAAAAGAAAGAGAGCGCGGTTGGAGGAGCAAGACGAGGAGGAAAGAAACATGCTAAAAGAGTCCATGTCAGGCCTCCAAGAACAGAGGAAGGAAATGAGAGAGTTTATGGAAACCTTTAGTAAGACACCGGAACAGCAAGTCAATACGATGAATGCTTTGGTTGGAGCGCTAACCACTTTCCTCCAAAACAGCAAGAATTAACTTGACTATGTATCATCCTGTTTTAGGTACAGACATTTCAGCAAAGCCGTGACATTGCATTTCATTTACAACAAATGTTTGAACTGTTTTGTTACAATTTAATAAGTGAAAACTCGTAAAATTGTATCATAATTCACACTAATTTCTACGTAAATAATCCTTCCAGTCAGTATTGACTGCTATAAACGATATTTCAATGTTTGACCGTGACAATGTTGATAAATGAAGCTGCTTTGCTTTCAGATGAACAGTTTATCCATGTTGGTTTCTGTTGTGACAGTGACTTCCCAGGTTTACAGATCAAGGAATAAATCATAATATATATTTCTAACGTAAGAATTACACCAATTTCAAATTTATCAATTTAACACACGAATATAGAAAGATATGAAAATGAAAATAAAGTTTACAATGCATCTTTGAGGAGGTCTCCATCGCGCAATACATCCGCTGCTACATTCGGAGGGCCCGGATCCTCCCTATTATCGTCTCCTTCATCCCAGTCATCACCATTTCGTAAACATATATTGTGCAAAACTGAACAAGCCACAGCGCATCGAGTCGCAAACTCCACAGAACTATCTAGCCGTTTCATAAGAATTCTCCAACGATTTTTGAGTACGCCAAAAGCACACTCGACCTTAACTCGTGCAGACGATAATTGTTTGTTAAATTTGATTTCATCTCGATCTCGTGTACCTTCGGGAAAAGGTTTCATGAGCCATGGGCTAAGCGGATAGCCACTATCACCAACAAGATATGGTCCTATTTGTCGGCCAGAAACGTTTTCTGTTGGTATGGTAAGGATTTCTCCCCGTTCTGCTCTTGCAAAGATTCGACTTCGTCTTAATACGCGACCATCGTGCATGCTACCCGGGAATCCACAAGCAAAATCAAGGAAATGCTTCTTACCATTGACAACAGCTTGAATAATGAAATCGTGCTGTTGATAACGACTAAAGTAGTCTGGTGCACTGTCAACGGGTGCTTTTATCCTAACATGCGAACCATCGACAGCTCCAACAACGTTTGGTAGGTTGGTCAAGTCAGCGAATGTTTCAATTGATGCAGTCACTTCTGCCAGAGTTTCAGGAAATTTAATTAATGTGATCATCTCTTACCTCATATAGGCCATTAACGTCTTGTACTGCCTCGATGACGGTAGCTTTCCCAACATTAAAGACTGGAGCAATAGTTGAGTAAGAATTGCCGTGAGCTAACCTATAGAGTCCCAAGGCCAGCACTTTCTCGGGTGGTAAACAATCTCGGAATTTAGAGTTTTCTCTTACAATCCTCCCGTTGAGAATATTACGGATGAGATCAAAAGTGTTCTTGTAGACTCGTAACTGCTGCCGAAAGTATTCTTGTGGTACAGTTGGGTCGTTATAGTGTATCTTAAACCAGGATTCGGCTGGACGGGGAATGCTCCATGCATAGGGCGCTATGCGTTGTCGCCGTAATGTCCGATTCCTTCGCCGTATCATAGCGATATTTAGCATTGCCTGATAACTATTTATCCATCTCATATACAAGATGAAAAATGCAACCATTTGTTGCTGTCGAATGCTGATACTCTGAAGCAGAAATATTACTACAGCGACACACAAGGCTTGATGTCGATTCATGTTTACATTTAAAGTGCACTGGTACGCGGGAAAGTGACGCGGGTAACATTGATTTTTAGGTGACAGATGCCGCATGTAATGCGACCACGACATTCTTGATAAATTTTTAGATTTCCGGCTGCGGTTACAAATTTTTTGCACTAAAGATTAAAGTAGAAAATTTATCAGGACTCATATGCGACCCGGGCCTAAGTCTAGGCTGCCTTTGCGTGCATAAACAAATAAATAATAATATACGTAATTGGCCACTCCCCGTCGGGGCTTTTCAGGACCAATACAAACAAACAATGGCAAATTAATATTCAAATAAACATAACCAGGTTAAGAATCCCAACTGGCGGGAGGCAGACCAGTTGGCTATTTACAAGCGTAACCGAGAAGTTGAACTCGGGGCTTCCGAGAACAACATCAGCAAGCGGTCAGAACGGGATTTGAACCCGCGACCTACGGATTTCAAATCCACCGCTCTAACCACTCGGCCACGCTGCCTCCTGCATGCAGTTTCCAGCCGAAACCATGCAGACCTATGACCTCTAAAAATGTTGTAACGCGCTTAAAAGGCACCAGACTACTTATAATTTCTATTTTTACTCGGGCTTTCCAAAGGAAACGCCCGAGTTGAAATTTCGGCTTCGTTTTTTTTTCCGTTCAGCCACAGTTTGCAATTCTTTAATTAATACGCATGCGCGAAGATTACTGATGAGCACATGGCATGGTGTAATGGCGGACGGAGAAGAGTTTATGCGGTGGAAGCCGAATACCGGTCGTTTCGCCAACGACCAGTTCGCCAACGTATGAAGTCGATTCGCCAATGTCGAATGTCTGTTCGCCAATGCTTATATACCAGTTACTTCGGGAGCCAACGTCAAAAATACTTTTTCGTTTAGCTCGGCAGTGGATGAAAGGAGGAATAAGTTGTGTGGCGTGAAGTGTTGGGTTCACATCTTTAGCGGCTTGTTTGGCTCGGCAGTGGATAAAAGAACGAGGAATAATTGATATGCGTGTAGGCAAAAAGTGGCCCTGCATTCTGTAGTTTAGCTGCGTTGGCGAACTGACATTCGACGTTGGCGAATCGACTTCATACGTTGGCGAACTGGTCGTTGGCGAAACGACCGGTTAAAGACCGTGGAAGCCGGATCGGCACAAATGCTGCGTACGGATACAAAACGGATACAAAATGTGCTCACAGCGTTCGCGGTAGACCCACACTAAAAGATGAGGACCGCTTTCGGAACGGGTTGGTCCGCAAACCTTACGAGAGATCTCTTTATGAGCGAACATTTATGAGTGAACCTTTCATCGAGAAACATGCTATATCAACTGAGTTATGTTATGTTAATCGAGAGAAGCATAAACTAAAGTCTCATCGTGTATGAAACCAGATGTTTTAGAATTAGACGAGGATACATTGGCAGAACATTTGCTATTTATAAACAATGTAACATTAACATATGAGAAAGATACTTTCTTAGTAACAACTGTTTGTTAATTGGTAGCGCATTAGTGACAGTGATGAGTATTCACTTTGATTACTAATCTTTCGCTTAATTCGTCAAGTGGTTTATCTTTCATGTTCAAGTTACTGTTGTCAATTTTTTATACGAAGATAAATGTTGTAACATTTGCCATTAATCAATGATGTAAAGTGAAATTCACAAAAGGATACTTTCTTAGCAACATGTATTTCTTAATTTGTCACGCATTAGTATATTAAGTGATAAATTAAGTATTTTGATTTCTCAACTTTCGTGTTAAGTTCCTGTTACAGTTGTAAATTTTTATAACATGAAATGATTCACAAAAGATAATTTGAAATTTAACGAACTATTAATTCTTTACAAATAAAAATATTTTTATCATTCATGATGGATGACAATTTCTTCTATGCCCATGGAAGAAAAACACTATTCACTCTGCAGTAGTTGATAAAGAACAAA
The DNA here is from genome assembly GCA_022496165.2 of Catalaphyllia jardinei. Taxonomy (NCBI): domain Eukaryota; kingdom Metazoa; phylum Cnidaria; class Anthozoa; order Scleractinia; family Caryophylliidae; genus Catalaphyllia; species Catalaphyllia jardinei. Next base: position 4,237 of record JAEMPF020007936.1, on the reverse strand, counting down.
CGAAGACAAAAGACTCTAAGTTCACAGCCAACTAGTACACACAATCACTCTAACCAATAAAAACGTCTTAAACTGACGTATACTAGCCCTGTAACTCCAAATCCAAACAACCAAATTGGAGACTAATTGTACAAAATAGGCCATAATATATTACAAGGGATCATGAAAAACATCCTCAACCCAAAATATTCATAGTTCAAATGCTAATAACCTTGACCAATGACTTTTACAATTCTTTTCCTGATAAGAAATAACAGCATTCGGTTTTCAAAGTTAGAAAGTGTAATCTCCCTAACACTTTATATTAAACCTGTTGATGATTACCAGCAACCTTAACCTGGAACCATCTGTTAACCCGCTACAACTCTCTAAGCCAGCCAAAACATTTTTACTCAAGTAGAAACTCAAAAAAAATAATAATGAAATAAATGGTTGCTAGTAAAATGTTTGAAACAATAGCCCTTAATATATGGGGGGCATTATCTCCCCCAACCAGCCCAGGAACATGTCTTCAGCCTACATAACAACTATCAGTTTCAACTTGTATACATAAGTAATAACCCTGCATTTTCAACATACCGATACAGAAACAGTTACAAGATAAACCATCATTACAAAAAAAAAACCTTGCGAAACTACGTGCAACAAAACCAGAGTTTCTCTCCAACATAAAGCCCGAGTGAACGCAAATATGCGTCTAGGTCCTAATAACATGGCATAAAGTATCCCTCAGAAACACGCGTGAAGCAATTAAATGTCGAGAGACCGAAAATTAAAATAGAACGGCAAATGCACAGCTGCAGACAGTTGTCTAGAACCATTGGAGTCTTGCAGGCGCATCACGTACATTGATGTATTATATAAGACACAATAAAAACTGCATTTTTCTTTTTCTAGCTTCCTTTCGGCCGAATATAAATCCAGCTTATCAGCAACGATGGCGAAAAGCAGACCGCGACGAGTCGGCGTTCTGTCATCCTTGAGCTTCGTGCTCTGCAAAGTTCAGCGTGGCGACGGCCAAAATCCTTTTACGGTCTCTCTCATTTCGCTTCGGCTTTCAGTGATCAAGGCCCACAATATTCTAAAATTAGCCAATCACCGCTTGCAAGACCTCTATAATAGAACAGAGTAGATGCGGTTTTGATTCAATCCGCCGTAAAGATGATTCAAAGATCTTCCCTACACAGCCTTGGCGGTGGCGTGCAATTATTCGTTTACCTTCTTTAGGATATTTTTACAATATGTAACGTTCCTAACTGAACCACACTACACAACCTACAGCAGCTCGAATTTCCTCTATCAGATGATGGATAAGTTTTCCTCGGCGTTGGCATAACAACACCGCCGTTCCTGGTTTATTTTGGTGACAACATCAGTTCCGCACTCCCGTAGGCTAAGTATATACAAAATTCCTACTAGGGCGCCCCTCCCTCAAACCGTTTATTTGTAATGTGCTAAAATCTGGTAGACACGCGACCAGCCCAAACCAGGGGCTCTCCTCGCTCGACCCAGGGGGTGGTAAGATGAGAGACCCTGGCAACGAGGTTGGTTACTACACTGCATGTAAGTGTTGTTTGAGCATTTTTACGAAAATAAAGCTTCTAATCATTAACAGAGACAGCTCAGTGGCATTCTCTGTCGTTGTTTTACTTCTTCAGCATAATTTCTGCCTTCTCTATGAGCCATATTTACTGCTGACAAATAGCTCGTTTAAATTGACTTTGTCTGAGTCGCAAAGGAGATGTTCAATTTGGGTCAAATTTATCGAAATTCCGAAGCAAAAATTTTGAAGCTACCTAAATGTCATCAACCCGTTCCCTAATCTCTGATAAAGCACACTGTTTCAGCCAATCAGAGGGCGCGCTGTATGGAAACGTTATTATAAAAAATATATATTTTTTTTTAACTTACCCATGGTGGCCATTTCCCAAAGAAGTATTCCAAAGGACCAGCTATATGAAAGTAAAAAAAAAAAGAGGAAGATACGCTGTTTTATAATTACTGAACATGTATTCAACACAGCGAAGATTTTAAGGCTTTCTCTTTTTAGGCCATGCATTATGACAAGCTGCCCCACGAGAAACTTCTAAGCTTCTTTCCTAAACTCATGCCTATCATTACTCAATGATAGACGCTAAATCCTCGAACGAACAAAATGTATTACTCCATTTGTGCGTCTGAGGGTTAAGGAAAAGTCTAGCTTTGCCGTCACACAGAAAGATTGACTTACACATCACTCTTGATGGTGTAAATGCTGTCATTAATTGATTCTGGGGCCATCCATTTCACTGGTAGCTTCTTCGTATTCTTTCCACTGTACACGTCCTCGTAGATTTCTCGCATCAAACCAAAGTCTGACACTTTGACTCGGTTATCACTGCCAACCAGAATATTACGAGCTGCAAGGTCACGATGAATGAAGCCTTTTTCTGCGAGGTGATTCTGAAAAATTTATGGAATAATTAAAAGAGCATAATTTATTTATAGAAATAAAGATTCTGACACTTTTTTTCTTTTTTTGTGAGTCACGTATTCAAACTTATTAAAAGAGTTTGAAATTAGCGATAAACAAGGCGCGCAAGACCCACCACGACTTCAGTTTCACTGATGATTTTAAAATATAACACAAGCAGCTGCGGTAATAAATATTTTAAAAACATGGATTTTCTGAACTTGACATTGCGTTTTATGGTCAACATACATGTATGTATTAAATGATGTATTAAATATTGTTTTAAATCTTGACTAGCACGCGAAACGTCAAGCTTATAAAATGCGTGTATTTAAAATGTTTATTACCGCTGTTTGAGTTATATTTTTAATCAAGCCACGATGGCCCAAGACCAAGAGTTAATATGATTTCAGATGATTTGTCTAAAAAACCTTTGTTGTGGAGGTCGAAAAAAGTAGTTTTACACTTCATCTCATTTCGAATTAGCTACATTAATACTTACCATTCCCTTTGCTATTTGCCAAGCAAAAGAAAACAGCTTTTGAGTAGTAAAGCTGTCTGCTTCTTCTTCGTCGTCGTCATCAATATTTTCAGTTGATGTCAATATGGCGACAGCATTCATGTTTCCCTGTAATGTCGATGGCATCAACAGCTGTTCCATGCTTTCCTGTTCCAGAAAATCGTTACAGTTACTTCCGTCAGGATCGCCGTCATCACCATCAATATTATCAGTTGACATCAGTGAAGTGGAAGCGTTGTCTTTTCCCTGTGATGTCGTTGGCATTGATAGCATTTCTATTTTTTCTTGATCCAGAAAATCGTTATTGTTTCCTTCCTCTTTGTCGTCGTCGTCATTTCCAATCGATATCAATATGGCGACTGCGTTGCTGTTCTCCTGTGATGGCGGTGGTATCGGCATCAGTTCGATCATTTTCTGATCCAGCAAATCGTTTCTATTTTCCTGAATAAAAGGGGCAAGAAAAAAAAAATAAACGTAACCTAGCCAGTAATGGCAGTAAACTAAGCGTTCGTAAATTATTTCGGGAAGAAAGAACAGAATGTGTGGTGCTTATTTCCAATCTAATGTAGCGGAAGAAAAAAACTAAACTTGGTGAGCTTTTCTTACATTGATTGGAAAACATTTGTAGTACGTTGTCGAAGCTACATTTGCTCCACAGTTGTTGTCTTTTTTTCCGGTTTTGATTTTGGTTTCAATGTTTGTTTGTTTATTTATTTACATTTCTTGCACTCCCGAATTACCTTAAGCAGTTTTAATACTTCATAATACTCGTTATACTATTTAAAAAGTATCCAATGCTTTTGATTCCTATTGCCAGTTTGACTTTATTCACCTAACTGATCTCATTGAATTTCCATCACAGGTCACCACCAACGAAAAAGATATATTCGTGGGCACTGCATGGACGTTTGTAGATAACCTGAATCCAAATAATGATATGTGTTTGTCTTGTAATTCTTTGTTATAATCTTCGCAAAAGTAGTTTTAAGAGTTAACACTGCCGTGAAAATAAACAATAAATAAGCGAATATTTTCGCTTTTCAATTCCCTACTTCAGCAAGACTCTCAGAGAAAGGGTTTGCATCAATGATGATATCTCTGTTATCTCGTGACGGAGTAGATTCCATCATCGGCAAAGTCTGCTCAAGCAGTGGTTGATCTTGATCGATCTCATCCCAAGTATCATCTTCTTTATCCTGAATGGCAAAAATATTGACTTGCAGTGAAATACGGGTCTTTTATGCAAAATCTCTCTGTTCTTAAGA
>JAEMPF020007935.1:18087-38928 GCA_022496165.2 Catalaphyllia jardinei | reverse complement strand
TTAGGCAAACCAAATCTAGAATTTTCAAATCTTGAATGTTCAATATTTGGCAAGCCAAATCTTGAATATCAAATCTTGACTTTTCAATATTAGGCAAACCAAATCTAGAATTTTCAAATCTTGAATGTTCAATATTTGGCAAGCCAAATCTTGAATATCAAATCTTGAATGTTCAATATTAGGCAAAACAAATCTTGAATTTCCATATCTTGAATGGTCAGTCTTTGGCAAGCCAAATCTTGAATATCTAAATCTTGACTTTCAATATTATGCAAACCAAATCTTGAATTTTCAAATCTTGAATGTTCAATATTTGACAAGCCAAACTTTGAATATCAAATCTTGAATGTTCAATATTAGGCAAACCAACTCTTAAATTTTCAAATTTTGAATGTTCAATATTTGGAAAGTAAAATTTTGAATTTTCAATATTTGGCAAACTAAATCTTAAATCTTTAATATTTAACAAGTGATATGTTGAACATCCAAATTTTGAATTTTCAATATTTGGCAGGCCAGATCTGGAATATACAAATCTTGACTTTTCAACATTTGGAGAGCCAAATCTTGAATGTTCAATATTTGGCAAGCCAAATTTTGAATATCCAAATCTTGAATGTTCAATATCTGGTAAGTCAGATCTTGAATATCCAAATCTTGACTTGTCTGGAACTTTAAATATTTCATCAGGCAAGCCAAATGTGACATTTTCAATACTTGACAAGACAAATCTTGAATTTTGAAATCTTAGATTTTCATTATTGTATATCAGAATTTGGAATTAACAATATTTGGCAAACCAAATCTTGAATTTCAAAATTTTGAATCTTCAATATTATTTTGGCAAGCCAAATCTTAAAGCATTCAGTATTTGGCAAGCCAAATCTTCAATTTTGCCAGCCAAATCTTGAATATCCAAATTTTCAATTTTCCACATTTGGCAAGCACCAATCTCACACGTTCAATATTAGGCAAAACAAATCTTGAGTTTTCATATCTTGAATGGTCAGTCTTTGGCAAGCCAAATCTTGAATATCTAAATCTTGACTTTCAATATTATGCAAACCAAATCTTGACTTTTCAAATCTTGAATGTTCAATATTTGGCAAGCCAAATCTTGAATATTCAATATTTGGAAAACTAAATCTTAATTTTCAATATTCAACAAGCAATATGTTGAAAATCCAAATCATGCCTTTTCAATATTTGGCAAGCCACATCTTGAATATCCAAATCTGCAATGTTCAATATCTAGCAAGCCAGATCTTGAATATCCAAATCTTGACTTTTCTGGAACTTTAAATATTTCATCACGCAAGCCAAATGTGACATTTTCAATACTTGACAAGACAAATTTCGAATTCTGAAATCTTGAATTCTGGAAAACCGAATCTTGAATTTCCAAATTTTGAATTTTCAATATTTGGCAAACCAAATCTTAAACGTTCTATATTTGACAAGCCAAATCTTCAATCTTGAAAACCTAAATTGTATTACTTGGCAAACCAAATCTAGAATATCTAAATTTTCAATATCTGACCTGCCAGATTGCGAGTCTCAACATACCTGGCAGGCCAAATCTCGAGTTTCTAAAATTTGACAATCCAGATCTTCAATATCCAAATCCTGAATTTTCAATATTTGCCAAGCCAAGCCATGGGTCTCACAAAAACGTTGCTAAATTTCATGGGTCCTGCAGTCTCAACTTTTAAAATACTTTGATGTTCCGCCTTGCAATTTAAAAAGTCACAAAGGTCTTGTGGCTCCCAAAGAAAAATGTTAGTCTTGCCTTCTCACAAAACAGTCACATTTACCATTTACCATTCACAACCATTGATAATCTGAGAATAATCTTGTCATTAAGTAAGCATCTACATTGTGCAGTGCTGCAGTGGTTTGGAAAAAGCATCATCACACGTCTTATACTTAGTTATAAAATTTGAATTTGATCAGATCAGCATAGATACCCATGGATATACATCACAAGGAGCACATATTACTTCAAAACACCTTTTGCACAATCAGGCCAAAATAAGGGGACAGAGAGGGAGGCTCCCAGTCCAGGCCTTGGGATATGTCACTTCCACCTAAGTTATTTTTGGGATTGCCGAAAACAGCGGGAGTGGATTTCCTTTCACGTCTGCATGATACTATTCTTAATAGGCGATCACGCAATTTAGAAATGGTGGCCTATGGGGAAATAAGCTTTCATTGTTAATGGAACAGCCTTTTACAGGTACAATAGAGAGAGTTAATATTTCTGGATGGACAAATCAAAGTGGGAATTACTATTTCACAATTCCTTAAGAATAAAATGCCACATGCAGACAGGCGAAATGCAATTCTGAGTGGTCAACAAAAACAACAAAACATTCCAGTGGCTGCTGCTATGTACTGTCGCTTTTTTCAAATGGAGTTTACTAGCTGATAGATGTTGACACTGATATTGGCAATGACAATGAGATTTTCTCCTCACACTAAAGAGAGAAAGCTTTATACATAAGTGCAAATTAACACAAAGTGAAAACGTGGCATGAACATGAAGGAAGATGACACCTTCGTTTTTGCAGGTTTCTCATGTTGGAAAAACAGTCTGAGTTGTTTTGTTTCTCTTTGAATTCAAAAGGGTTCTGTCATGGATTGCTTTAATCTGAACCACACCATCACTATGCTTTGCGTTGTTAAGTCTCTTTACCGGCATTTAAGATTATTTTCTCTAACTAAGCGCTACTTTCCAAGGTATTCTTTTTTCACTGTGGTCCCACTTTGAGCTGTTTTTTTTTTAAGGATTCCAATTTATTTCTGTCACTTGTCACTGGTCACTTTGCCGCAAGACATCCACTATTGAACATTATTTCTGCCGCTGATCACTTTGCTTCGAGCTGTTGCTTTGCTGAATACGTTTCTAGACTGATCACTAAACTCAGAGTTGTTTTATCTGCACTGTTAAGGTTCAAATAAGCTTGTGTCACATGGTTGAGAATTGCTTTGTTGTGGTATAGTATTCAAATTCTTTTCTGTCGCTCATTGCAAGGCTTCAAGTTATCTTGGTATCTGAATTTAAAATATTTTAGCTACCCTCCAAATTGTTTTGCAGCTCGGCCAGAATTACTATTGTCACTTGACTGAGAACAACCATTCAATAATAATTTTACTGTGGCAACCAAAATAGTTTTCTTTGGTGGGCTAAGATCTCTTTTGTTGATGCATTTAGAGGTATCAGGATCCCTTCAGAATGAAACAGTACTGTATTTCATGTTATTTTACAATATTGAATAATACAGTACTTCTCTGCATGGTGTTGGCCAAATGGAAGCAAACAAAGCCTTTCTTCTCATTATCGTTGTTTTCTTTAATTCACATTCTCAGGGGACAAACTTTGATATAACTTCCAACCAGTGTTTTTATTCCAAAGAGGTTGGGGTTCTTTAGGTGCTTCTACTAACAAAACGTTTTTCCACACAGACCTCCCCTTCCAAAATTCTGAAAAATGGGTGAAAAGTAACAGTATCATGTGGACAGCTGGGGAAATGGACTTCCTTTTCCGTCTAAAACTAAAAATAGCTTTAGTGGAATCAACATATCCCATTCAATGCCCTCAATGTTCCTCTGTCCCCTCATGCTCTTTTGGCACAATCCATGCATTTCCAGTCAATGGATAAACACTTACATGGCTCTGGGACTGAATGTAATTGGTGCAATTCCAGGCGGTGCTCCAAGGCACTTTTGGGAACCTGAGTAGACACAGTCCACGTCCCAGTCATCAGTAAAGAAAGGTGTTCCGCCAAGGGAAGCAACTGCGTCCACAATTATTAAGCAATTATGCCTGCAATAAATAATCACATCAATGAGAAATTGTAGCTGTAATCTTCAGAGGACAACTGAAAAGTAACCTATTTAGAAGCTAAAGGCATCACAAGTCAACACTCAACTTCAGATTCTGTTCAACAAAGTGGGCACTACATGACTTGAAATGCCAATTCATCATAGCTTACCATATCACACAGTGATGGTAACACACCTTACCTAAAAGAACAACTCAAGATGACTTACATATAGGGCTCAATTGATCGTGCCATATAGGGGGAGTACAAATCAGGCCCTATTATGGGTTTTTGGGATGCGAAATACAGTTGAACGTCTGGATGCGACCACCTCTTATAAGCAACCACCTCTCCTCAGTGACCAGGTTTCCAAAATACCAAAAGTTTCCAAAAACTAATATATCTAGAACCTCCTGTAAGTGACCACTTAAGACTGACACTTTGGTGGTCACTTATGGTAGGTTCAACTTTATTTAGGTAAAAAGGGGTATAGGATAGTTTTAAAAATCAATGGGATATGGGATATAATAATAATAAATAATAAGGAATTTTTATAGTGCTAAAACTATGGAAGAATATTCAAAAGTGCTACACATTAAGTTAAATTAATGAATAAATAATAAAACTAATTAAATTAAACATAAGAACTACTCCACCAAATTAAAAGCTTTCTTAAAAAGAAATATTTTAAGTTGCTTTTTAAAAATGGCGAGGCTGCTACTTGTTCTTATAGCAGTGAGTTCTATAAAACAGTGAAGCATGAGCAAAGGCCCGATCCCCGAGTGTAGAGTACTTGACTTTTGGAACGAACAGAGGAGATTTTTCAGACAAATGAAGAGCATAATTAGCAGCTGGTTTCATGGATAAAAGATCTGTAATTTAGGATGGACTATGGTTGTGTAGTGACTTGTAAACAAAAAGGCTGGAGCAATTTGAACTGAACTCTGAACGTTACTGGGAGCCAGTGTAAGTCAATAAGAGCGGGTGTGATATGATCAAATTTTGCATTCTGAAAAGTCACTCTAGCTGCGGCATTCTGGACTTTTTGTAAACGATCAAGCTGATACTTAGGTAGACCAAATAGAAGTGTGTCACAGTAATCAAGGTGGGAAGATACAAAGGCATGGATCAGCATCTTTATGGATTGCACAGAAATGTATACTTGCATAAAATTCAGATTGGGGCGCACAAATGCTGCAAGGAGTATTAAACCCTACCCCTATTTCAGAATGGAACAAATGAAAATTGATAGTCCATTAAAAGACTAAAACCAAAAAATGACAACCTATAAATTAAAGGGAGTTCAACAGTAACTAGAAATGGTGTGAATGCGTCTACTCAAAATTTAGTAACAAAGCTACATGATTGTATATTTAATAGTGAAGGGATGGTAAGTATTGAATGATGAGTGAGTCAGACACAAACAATGGCTAACGGAGCTCGGCAAAACACAAATCTGTATAAAATTGCTTTTTTAATTCTGTAATTCTGTAGCTGGGCAGTGCTTTGTCTAAGGATCACACCAGGAACACAGTTCCAAAAGCAGCCTAAATGATACCCAACTGTATGTAAGGACTGACAACTTAAAGTGCCCCTGTGATAAAAAAATCACTTCCTTTTTTTCTTGAGATTCTTAAAGTGTGTCTGCTTAACACTTGACTGGCAAAATCCTGACCTTTCATTTTAATCCAAAGGCCGTTTACTTTGAGTAAGAGTTTTGGATTTCACGATCCGCCATCACTCACGTTCAAACCTGACCCGTTTGACCTCAGAGGGTTGGATCCGGCAAAAGTGACTTCAAATGCTCACCAGCTTAAAATTTCTGCGTGTGAACGCAGCTTATTATGTATGCAAAGTGCAAGTTTAAAAGTGTGAAAGCCCAAAACTCCTGTGCTGCATATTAATTCTGCAGCGTACACACGCATCGCATTCTTAAACTAGTGAGCCTTTGACGTCATTTTCTTCTCGATCCAGCTCTCTCAAGAACTTAAATTTAGTAATGGCGGATCATTAAATAGGACAGTTCCAGTTAAAACAAACAGCTGCCTTTTTTAAATCAAGGATTAAAACTTGGGTCACTTAGTGTTTAGTTAACATAGTTTTGAAATCCACACAGGGGCACTTTAAAAAACCATACTTTATCCCATGGCATATACCCAGGGGATTCATTAACACTTTTCAGCAGGAGGGCAATTGGTTTGTGCAGGGGAGGTGGGGTGAAGAATGTTTTAAACTGAACTTTGTCTTCTTTCCTCTTGATGGTCAAATCAGTTGGGCAACATCATCCTCACAGCTGGTCAATTAGCATACTTATATAGCCCATCTACTGATCTTACAAGTTTTCTTTCTCAGCTCACCTGTGGCACAAAGCTCCAACGCCATCCAGCGGCTGACATATTCCTGAGGAAGACTCGCTATGAACAAGAAACAGCACTGAAGGCTTGTGTTCTTTAAGACCCTAAAGAAAATGAGCAGTTACTATGATTAGCAAAATAGATCAAATCGAATCTTACACTCCAACTCAAATGGATCACCACTAAAAATTGTCTCAAATAAATAAATAAAATATGAAATAGACAATACAGGTCACACACCTGATTACTTCATATGCTCAAAATCCACCACTAAGCCTCATTTGACTATGTGAAATTTTCCCAGATAGATGTCACCTTTATGCTGTTTTAACGTGGGTACTTTTTCATTTTTGTTGCCTTGGGCATTTGCTATATAATTACTTACAATTTGAATTTTCAGAGTAAGGCTTGACAAAAAAGGCTATTCAGAATGATATAGCCATATACTAAATCTCTCACCTGTTCAATTTCACCATGTGTATAACATCCTCCAGGTGACTTTTCAAGTACTCTTACATCACATCCTTCAAGGTAAATTTGCACCAAAGCCTCAAACAACTCTCACACTTCTTTCATGCACACCAAACTTCACAACTGCTTCATAACTCAATGATGCATTGCTGAACTATGATTAGTTGGGTTTTTTTTTTAGATATATATCTTGCAAAGCACCTGCAGAGGGGGATGTGGGACAGGACTTCAAGTTGCATCTGCCACAGAGTTTTAATACCTTTTATATGAGATTATCAATAATCATAGTTAACTAGGAGATCTGCTGTTGGTCAGCGGATGATTGCAGTGGGCACAAGTAGTTGTGCCATTGCTGTACAGTTTTGCCCTCATGGTTTTGTTTTGCCTAGCTTTGTTGATTTGCCTTTGGTTTGCCCCCTTCCACCCGCCTCTTGGTTCAACTTCATGGTGGGCCCTTGTGTCCAAGTGTACTTAAGTATAATAATTATTCTCCACTGAGAATTCAGTGTGACAGATGCCAGGGGGAGGTAACCCAAGGGAGGTTGATATGGTTACCCCCCTTATTTGCATTTTTTCTACTCGCTTGCTACGTACCTGCTTTGCTGTCAATTAGCACCTACCCTCTATTTTGAATATTGCTTATTGACAACTTTATACCAATTATAAACAAAATTGTACAAGATAATGAGGTTACAGTTTGTTATGGTTTGGCACACAGTTTCAAACACATTTACATTTTGAGTCATTCTCATTCCCAGAGACTGCTCTCCTTTAGATCAGCACCAAGAATTGTGACCTCCAGTCTAAACCGATTTTCTGACGATGCTCAGAGTATTCTTTTGTATTGTCAGCCAATCACATTGTGAAAATTTGACGGGAAGTCTGTTAATCTCAGACTTCCAGTTTTTCGCCAGCCCAGAGCTGCTGACCAAAAGAGGCATGGCCTCTGTTTTTGAGTGTGTCAGAATATATAAACACATAGCCTCCATTTGGCCAAAAATATGTTTGGATATTTGTCTGCAGACAATATCTGTTCAGAGAAACGAACAGTTTTCTGAGAGCGTAGCTCGAGGAAACCCCTGAGCTTCAAGGAACAGGACAAATATCTACGCATATTTTCGCACCAAACGGAAGCTATTGTGTTTATCCTTCAAATCTTTTTCGCAACTACCCTGGGTGCCAGAGGTTTATTTTTTCCTTTTTTCCTTTTCCTTTCAGGGGCGAAGCGCCGTCAACGAGGCGTGAAGCGCCGAGGAGCAACACGCACAGTTTGAAAATTGGAGAATATTGTTAGGTATTCTCTAGTTTTAGCTGGGGAATATTCGGTCACGTGACATTTTACTTTCATAATGCATGGTTTAAAACCCACTACAGTAACTCACTTTCCTCCTGCAGAGTTTCAAATTTATTTTTTAATCTTAGGTTTTCAAATCAAGGGTTAGCTCTTTTGGAGTTGCCACATATTGCTACAATACGTTGTTCATATTTGCTTAAATAAGAGTAATTGAGACAAAGGATAATAAAATTCAAGCTACTGTAGCTTGAAAAAAAAATTAAACCAAAATTATAATATGTGTAAACAACAAAATGTTAACCTAGCATTTGCTAATTTGTTTTTGTGAAACAAAAAATACATTTTAGGTTAATTTTATCAGCAAAAGTAAGTTATAAGCTTAAGTCCATAGAGCAACAATCAAAACAATTGCAATATGAATGAAAATAAAAAGTATTCTAATTATACAATTATATAATTTCAAAATAATAAGAACTGCTGTAGGAATGATAATATTTTATCATTCTTTTTAAGAATTCTGTTGACTCTGAAGAAAAAGTAAGTTTTTACTTCGAGCTTTCCTAAGACACGTGTTACTATTTAATTCGTTTATGGTAGACTGTAAGCACAACCTGCAGCTTTATTGAAGTCTCACCTTGCCGTTCAGCAATTTCTCGAGCCCTCGAACCCCACATTCCATTAACACACACTAGAATGCGTTCTCCTCGTTCAACAAGGTTCATGATCGAAGCCTCCATCGCCGCATGCCCTGCACCGGTGATAGCAAGTGTATATTCGTTACGGGTCTGAAACACGTACTGAACACCGGCTTTTGTCTCGTCCATTATCTTACAAAACTCTGGGTGCAGATGCCCTAACAGTGGCATAGCAGAAGCGTTATAAGTCCTCAGCGATGGATTTGCCGGGCCAGGCCCTAAGAGAAGCACATTTGGTACAGATAGGGGTACAAGCAACTGTTGTGGAACGGGTATTTTTGTCTTCCATTCCGCCATCTTGGCTTCCTGGAGTACGCAATAATTAAAGAAATAGAAAACATGTACCGTGTTTGTATCGACTTATACAAACACGAGTGGAAGTTTGGGAGAACGAGAAATGCTGTGGGAACACGAGCCGCAGGCGAGTGTTTCCACAACTTTTTCGAGTTCTCCCAAACTTTCACGAGTGTTTGTATAACTCGATACAAAGACGGAGTACATGTTTTCTATTTCTTTTAGGAAACACCACGACGAGAAAAAGGAAAGCAACTTGTTAACTTTGATTATCAAAATGTAAATTCTCTTTGCTCGCGCTATCACTACGTCAACAGCGCGTGCTAATTCTCCATCGAGTTGTACAAACAGGATTTTTAACCAATCAGCGCGCGTGCTTTCTTAGGACTGTTTTCCAACTGTGTTTGGAACGAGGAGGAATGGGCACTCCTGTCCTATCAGGAGGCCTTTGTACGAATCCTTGCACATGGAGAAATTGATTGGCTACAGACCTGCCAATTCTCACGGTTTTGCCGTGAGTCTCACGATTTTTTGTCATTTCTCACGGTCTCAGGTCAAGGCTCCCAATCTCACGGTTTTTTGGGAAAAATCTTTCTGAAATGAAATATTAGGTTGTTGAATAAAAATTGAATATTTACGAGGAATGCTAGTGCCATAAACTAATAAAGAAAAACGCTGTTCTTACTACTTTTTGTACTGAGTTGTGATTTTTGCTCGTGTTCAATAACTCATCGTTTTTCTCCGTGTCTGTCCACCATTTTGAAAGGGGAGTAAGCCCTGGGATTGAGGTCGGTGTCTAGTTCTCTCGATGGAAAAAGGGTTTGATCGGGGAGAAAAATAGAATCTCACTATTTTTGTAGAATCTCCAGATTTTTCTTCATGGGTCTCCAGATTTTTCTTTACCAGGGGTTGGCAGGCCTGTTGCTAGATTCTTGAGCTTGAAAAGAAACTACTAGAGCTCAACCCACATTGCATTTAAAAGAGGAGAGGATTCTGACCGAAACTGTGGAAACTGACATTCGTATTTCGCTATGAGATACTTTCTATCTTTTACCAAAACTCTCCTCACCAGCAAGGCTTCAGATTTCTTGAAGGTAGGCAGCGTGGCCGAGTGGTTAGCGCGGTGGATTTGAAATCCGCAGGTCGCGGGTTCAAATCCCGTTCTGACCGCTTGCTGATGTTGTTCTCGGAAGCCCCGAGTTCAACTTCTCGGATACGCTTGTAAATAGCCAACTGGTCTGCCTCCCGCCAGTTGGGATTCTTAACCTGGTTATGTTTATTTGAATATTAATTTGTCATTGTTTGTTTGCATTGGTGAAAAGCCCCGACAGGGAGTGGCCAATTACGTATATTATTATTATTATTATTAAAGGTCTGCTGGTGGTTGAACGGCGTTATATTACTTACAAATTTTCGGGAGGGAAAACAGCCGTTAAACTGTTAAAGATCTTGCTTTCCTGAAAAGCCCCGACAGGGAGTGGCCAATTACGTATATTATTATTATTATTATTATTAAAGGTCTGCTGGTGGTTGAACGGCGTTATATTACTTACAAATTTTCGGGAGGGAAAACAGCCGTTAAACTGTTAAAGATCTTGCTTAGTCCAAGCTTGTAGGGCGCCAAATCAATCACATAGCCGCTAAAAGGGCCAAATTTTCTGGGGTAGGTCTAGACAGATTCTGCTCAAACGATGTTAAAAAGTTCCTCAAAAATATCCCCAAAAGTTGCTTTAAAAAATTTATAGTTGCTTGCTGAAATCGAAGAGCAGCAAGCCGGTGCGCAGCTCTGTTTCTCTTCATATGAATGTTGTTCTTCATCGGATTCTTCATTGTCAGAAGAAAACGTTAACACAGGGGGTGCTTACCATTTAGCAAAAAAATTCGGAAATTTCAGTTGAAAGTCGGAAAATCCGTTCGGAAATTGTAGGCTGGCGCTACCTCCAGAGGTAGTCCTTTTTTCCGTTCGGAACGGAACTGCAGAAATTTCCTTACCATTTGCTAAACTTTCCGGTTTCCAGTCTCTCATCGGCCGAAAATGAAATTGCAAGTGGTAAGCGCCATTTGGTTCGGTTGGTTTACTAATTTAAGAAAAACCCTTACCATTATTTAACGGTCGTCCCTATCGGTTTATTCTGACAAATGGTAAGCACCCCCACTCATTCTGGAAATGGAGTCACATCCGGTATTGCTGCATTCTCGTTCCCAGAGCCCACGATCCTTCTGGCCTGTGGCAGGGATCAAGAGCTCTGGCCGGACCCAATTTTCTGAGCATGCGCAGAGTATTCATTTCGAATTCTCAACCAATCGGATTTGCTAGATTTGACAATAAGTCCATGAATCGCGGACTTCCGGTGTTGGACCAAACCAGTGTAGCGTTGCAGTTGTGTCCTGCGTGGCAGATATGTCTTAAACGTTTTGACCAATTGTATGTCAACGGAGATCAGTTACCAGTCTTATGGCTGCGTATTATTAGATAGAACCCATGATATGATTGGCTCAGTATATCCTATTACGTCAGAGGACATGTCTGCCATATAGGACATAACTGCAACGGTACAAACAAGAGCTCTCGATCCCTGCCACAGGCCAGAAGGATCGTGGGCTCTGGGGACGAGAATAGTATTGCTGGTTTTCAGTGTCACGCCATTCCGGAATAGATAAAAATACAAATCAAAACTGTTCAATAGATAAAGTCCAGAATCTGAGAAAAGAAAGAAAGTAAATATGCAAACACCCTCGCCAAGATTTTGGTCACAGTAATGTTTCTTACGGGAGATACGCGGAGAAACTTTTTAACCAAATTTAGAAAGATTTGTATGGAGACGCCATGCTGGTGCCCATCTATGAATGTTGTGCCGCGTAGCACTATGAACACAAATGAAGTAACAGAGAATTAACTCTGAAGTGTAAATTTTAGTGCTAATTTAACCCATGAATAACCCACTGGGCGTTAGCCCTAGTAAAGGGAATCAGGGAGCCACACGAGGTAAAGAAAAAATCTTTTGACCTCAGTGGGAATCGACCCCACGACCTCCGGATTAACGCTAACGCGTCTAGTAGTCACCACTCTCCACTCATGTTATTCTAGTATTGCCATCTTCGTAAAGGCGAGGAGGGTGCCAAGGAAAGGCTGCCAGTTCAAGCAGGTGGCAAGGGTGGCCTGTTTCAGGCTCTTGGTCAGTGGGGACGATCGGAAAGCAGCGTGGGACGAGCATGATAAATAAATACATAAAAACAAATCAAAAGTACTGCTTAAAAAGCTTTCGTTTGAATGCCTACATATATACTATGGTTTTAATCACAGCCTGAAAAATTAGCATCATCTCGTACGGCGTAAGAACATCTGAATGGCTTTGATTTAAATGGTTTCATTTTAGAATTTTATCGCCAAACTTCAGCAAAATTAAACTCAACCTTTGCAGTCGCAAATAACACTCTGAGAAAGGCCATGCAGGTATTTTTCCCTTTCAAAGCGTGACTGGTAAATTTTTGAAGTTTCAAAATTCCATACCGTTTCTATTTTACAATAAAAATCACCGTAAATCACGCAAAAAGAATTCTAAAATTTATTGTCTATGTGAACCCTTTTCTATTCTATACATTTTATTCCAAAAACCTAAAATTGTTTAGTTTTGTAAATTTCCTCAATTCATTTATATTAATTTAGTCATTTGTTGCAGATGGAATTAACTGAAGCGAAATTTCTAGTCTGCTACAACTAAACCATCCCAAACATGTTATACAGTAAGTCCCCGATATCTAAATTGGCTTTAGAGGCCAGATGTTCTATTTTACACAAGTGGCAATTCAGTTAATAATTTTCGAAGCTGGGTCTTTAAGAACGGCGTTGGACATGTTCTATTGCCTCTTTGAAGCGTCGCAAGAATTTATCGACATTATCGGTGCACGAGTTGTGTCCCATGAATCCTACACGCCACACCTAAAGAATTAAAGGAAATGTTTTAATAGAAGTTTAATACATCCTGAATATCAATTTTAAGCAGAACTAAAAAGTGTTTTAACCACCAAATAAAGTAGTAAACTTGAATTCCCACTCTATCTTCCACTAGTGGAGGTATGAAGGTCGACTTCTTTATATACATTTTTGTTCTTCTCAGTTGAATTTAATTTATAACACAGATTGCACCCTGATTGATCAAAAACAGTGGCGGGTCCAGACCTTAAGCTAAGGGGATGGGGGGGGGGGCAGTTTTGATTTACTTACCCTGCTGGCTTTTCTCCTTTCTGTCATTTCTTCTTTTTTACCCAAAATAAGGGGTGGGGCCGGGCCCCCCGGGCCCCTCCCCTAGATCCGCCACTTACGAGAGTATATACATTTGCGAACACTCGAGAAATTAATGTAGAAAACACGAGCCGCATTTCTACATTTCCCTCGTGTTCTCGAACGACTGTCATGTTTTATCACAGTGTAATACACAGCTTAGGCTTCTTTATTTGTTAAACAAAGGGACTGAAAACTCGAAGATTCCGACTCACCTTTCCCGCTGTAGGGCCAAGACCTCCAACAATTTCTACCTTGTACCTTAAAGCAAATAGAACATAACCACCTCTTTAACAAACTTATCTCAATCAAAAACTACGAAGTGTACTGTTATGAGTTGTTGCAGTGTAAGAAAAGAAAGAAAGAGAAATAAACTATTTCTGTGCGATCCAGTCAGCTGTCCAGTGCGATCCACTAACGTCAATACCTGGTTGCTCTACCTGGTTTAGAAGCGTACATACTGGTCAGCGGTAACGGCAGCGTCACAGCAAGCAAAATTTGGCAAGCTCCGGTAAAGCACTCGCGGTGAGTGCGTTTTGCTTTTTTTGAGGGGAAAACACTAAGCGTAAATAATCAAAACAGCACGTTTCGACTGTTTCATGTATTGGTGGTCAAACTGTATATCCTAATTTTATTTTATTACACGCAGGAATGCACTTAGGCTTGATTACCAGCCGCTATCCCGCCTATCCGGGAAAGGAGCCCGCACTCCTCCCCGCAACGTAGACCGGACTAGAGAAAGCGGCGGAAATCGAGACTAGAATGCACTTATTTGCATCTTATTGAATAACATTATAAAGCATACTGTTTATTAGTCATTTCGATTTATGATCTTTCAAGGAAGGTGGTCATTTTACACCTGTTTTTTTTTCTCACTTTTTCATAAGATATTCCGGGACAGCTTTCCAATCTGGAAATCCATCAGGAATTTTAATACTTGTAATTGTTGGAAGACGATGAGCCTGTAAAATAAGAACTTGATTAGAATTTGACAACAATTAAATATTAATAATGAAATTATCAAACAGATTAATTATCTATCAAACTATTTCAATGTTATAATAAATATTACATAACTGAATGGCAGGGGTGACAAACGGTCCTGCAAAAATGTCTCTTACGGTCTTTTAATGTTTTAATGTTTTGGTTTTGTAAAGGCGGCCAAATACGAGATACAAAAACCCTTAACTAGTCGCACAACATTGTTTCGTTGCGAGTTTTCGTCGATGTTCCCCGTTTTTCACCTTTGTGCGGTCAACTTGTCGCACAACAAAAACATTTGTTGCGGGTTGAAGAAAGTTGTTGCGAAAAGTAGAGCGCGGGTCTACTTTGAGCAACAAATTTTGGCTTTGTTGCTCGTTTTTCATCAAACTCACAACTTGTCGCGCAACAAATTTGCTCGTGCCCTGCAAATCAACCAATCAGCGCACCGCATTTCTTCAACCCGCAACAAATGTTTTGTGGCGGGTCAATTTGATCACGCAAGGTGAAAAACGGGAAACATCAACGAAAACTTGCAACGAAACAATGTTGCGCGACAAGTTGAGGGTTTTTGTATCTCGTATTTCGCCGCCTTAAGGAGGTCTTACACCAGGCAGGTGTTGGGGGGTGTGTGTGGGGGGAGGGGGGGGGGGAGAAACTCCCTTAAATGGGCTATATAGGCATGTGTGGCCCTAAAGGGTATGTTTTCAGCCGTTTTGGTCATAAATAGGGTATTGATTTTGTCCGCTTCTCTCTCAAATAGTTTATGGTTTTTGCCCGCTACACTTGAATTGGGAAATAGTAATTGTCCTGCCCTACTATGCTTTTTTCCACAAAGCTACTTTTTCATCATCATCACTAAGACCATCAATGAAAGCCCTTCATAATGTGTTCGACATCAGTCTGAACTAGGAAAACTATATGGCAGATCTGAAACAAGGTATTGATTTACTGCAGAAAGAAATGATCCACTGAACTTAATAAAATTATTAATGATTACCTTATCTTTAACAAACATCTCCAGTCCCATCTTCTCAATTCCAGCCCAGAGATTTTCAACAGTCTCATGATGTCTTTTCCATGAATTCTCGAGTCCCTGATGAGAAGCAAAAACACTTAATATTAACAAAGTGCTTTTAAAATTATTCTCACTGACAATTTAACTGCATCAGGTATTTTTATCTAAGATGTTTTAATCAATTGGTAAGGTTAATGGACGATGGTTAATTCAATCAGAACTGAAACTTTAAAAACTTTCATTTAAAGTATTTATTGTATAAACTTGCTTTTGTTATAAAAACATTAAATCAATAAGACATCTCTTATCCTGACTGAGTAGCTATCTGAGACATATATTATGCCAAATTTCACACACTGGACTAGACATCAAGTCTGTACCTCTTCTGCAAGCAAAGCCAGGCTTTCTCTTAGTGCATAAACCAGATTAACTGCTGCAGTATGGTGGTACCTTAAACACATACAAACAGCTATAAGGAATGAACAGTTATAAAAGTTATGCAAAAATAAAAACCTCAGCAGCAATCAAACCTGACCTTCTTGGGTCTTCATCACAGCCCCAGTAGTTGCCTAGTTCCATCATGTCCAAGTAAAATGATGGTACTTTGGTCCTCCGGCTTTTCACCTTAGCCCTAGAAGTGTCAAAACAGCAAAACAAATGTTAAATCTATTCATGTATTGAATTTAACTTGCTGGCATAGGGTGCTAATCACTGGGGCAGCACTTTAATATCCCTTCTTTTTATATTGTGAACTCTCAGCCAGCCAAGTTCTTGATATCTTAACTATCTCTATTCTACAAGTGAATTTATGAAAGTTCATATATTTGAAATGCGGAAAAAGGTGTGAAGATATGTTTGGTCATTACAGTTATCCACACAGCTTAAGCAGTTGTGAAATTTAAGCTGCCCTGAAAAAAATTTCTGCTCAATGGACAAACACTTACATGGCTCTGGGACTGAATGTAATTGGTGCAATTCCAGGCGGTGCTCCAAGGCACTTTTGGGAACCTGTGAGTAGACACAGTCTAGGTCCCAGTCATCAGTAAAGAAAGGTGTTCCACCAAGGGAAGCAACCGTGTCCACGATTATCAAGCAATTATGCCTGCAATAAATAAGCACATAAATAAGAAATTGTAGAAATAAGAGGAGCACTGAAAAGTACTCTACATGTATTTGGAGCCGTAAGGCTTCACAAGCCAGCACTCACTTTAATACTGTTGTACAGAGTAGGCAGTTAGGGACATTGCTACTACCCTACTTGAAATGCCAGTTCATCACAGCTTACCATATCACACTGTGATGGTAACGGACCTTACCTAGAAAAATAATTCATGATGACTTACATGAAGGGCTCAATTGATCTAGACTCCTAGCCAACAAAATGTACCATGCACACTGCAATACAGGCATGAAATGAGACTTCTTTAGTCAAGCCAGTTTCACTACTTATATCCTTTCATGCCATATAGGGGGAGTGCAAATAGGCCCCATTATGGGTTTTTGGGATACAAGATAAGTTGAACCTCAAGTTGCGCCCACCTCTTAAAAGCAACCACCTCTCCTCAGCGATCAGTTTTCCAAAATACTAAAAGTTTCCAAGTCAAAGTAGTGTATTTGGAACCTCCTAGCTACGCTTGATCACATTTTGGGCAGTCACTTATGGGAGGTTCAACTGCATTTATAATGTAGGTAAAAAATAAAGAGATACATAGTCAGGATATTTTTGAAAAATCATTTAGGGATATGGGATACTTATATCAGATAAAATGATAAACCCCCGTCGAATTCGGATTGGTGCGCACATGCTATATAGGATAGTAAGTATTGAATGATGACATAAACAAACTATTCAAGGGAGAAACAAGAACTAAAAATGGTGTGAATATGTCTGCTCAAAATGAAGTAACAAAGTTATATTATTTTAATAGTGAAGGGATGGTAAGTAATGAATAATGACAAAAACAATGGCTAACAGAGCTTGGCAAAACAGAGATCTGCATAAAATCACTTTTCTAATTTTGTAATGGATAGTTCAGCTTTAACAGATCATTTGCTTTTCATTTAGCTGGTTAGTGAGTGCCCTGTCTAAGGACCACACAAGGAACACACTGCAAAAGGCAGCCTAAATGATATGGAGGCTATGTAAGGACTGAGAACTTCAAAAACTATACTTTATCCCATGGCTCATACCCAGGGGATTCATTAACGCTTTCAGCAGGAGGGCAATTGGTTTTCACAGGGGGAGGGGGGAGGGAGAATGTTGTGAACTGAACTTTGTCTTCTTTCCTCTCGATGGTCAAATCAGCCAGGCTTACAACATCATCCTCACAGCTGGTCAATTATCCTGGTTTCCCTCTCTTAATGAAACACCTGCATACCTATATAGCCCATCTACTGATCTTACAAGTTTTCTTTCTTAGCTCACCTGTGGCACAAAGCCCCAATGCCGTCCAGCGGCTGACATACCCCTGAAGAAGACTCACTATGAACAAGAAACAGCACTGAAGGCTTGTGTTCTTTAAGACCCTAAAGAAAATAGCAGTTAATAATGAGCAAAATAGAATGATCAAACTGAATCTTAGAAATATGATAGATTCCTAAAATGTAAATGGATTGCCACTAAGTATTGTCTCAAATAAATAAGGACAATAGAGGTCGCACACCTGATTACTTCACATCAGTCACATGCTCAAAATCCACCACTAAGCCTCATTTGACTATGTGAAATTTTCCCAGATAAGTGTCACATTTATGCTGTTTTACAGTGGGTGCTTTTTCATTTCTTGTTGCTTTGGGCATTTGCTTATTTATAAAATTATTTGCAACTTGAATTTACAGGGTAAGGCTTGATAAAAAGGCTATTCAGAATGATATAGCCATGTTATCTCTCACCTGTTCAATTTCACCATGTGTATAACATCTTCCAGGTGACTTTTCAAGTACTCTTACATCACACCCTTAAAGATAAATTTGCACCAAAGCCTCAAACAACTCTCACACTTCTTTCATGCTCACTAAACTTCACTTAAAGTGCCCCTGTGATAAAAAAAATCTCTTCCTTTTTTTCTTGAGATTCTGAAAGTGTGTCTGCTTAACACTTGACTGGCAAAATTCTGACCTTTCATTTTTATCTAAAGGCCGTTTACTTTGAGTGCAGAGTCTGCTTTGAGTGTAAGTTTTGGATTTCACGATCTGCCATCACTCACATTCAAACCTGACCGATTTGACCTCAGAGGGTTGGATCCGGGAAAAGTGATGTCAAAGGCTCACCAGCTTAAAATGTCAGCATGTGAACCCAGCTTATTATGTATGCAAAGTGCGAGTTTAAAAGTGTGAAAGCCCAAAACTCCCGTGCTGCATATTAATTCTGCAGCGTACACATGCATCACATTCTTAAACTAGTGAGCCTTTGACGTCATTTTCTCCTGGATCCAGCTCTCTCAAGAACTTAAATTCAGTAATGGCAGATCATTAAATAAGAAAGTTCCAGTTAAAATAAACAGGTGCCTTTTTTAAATCAAGGATTAAAACTTGGGTCACTTAGGGCACGTTTGTTTGGGGTCAATCCAGAATAAGAATAATTGGAATAATACGAGAAAGCGTTTGTTTGGGAGCCATTCTCATTCCGGAATACCTGGATTTCCATTCCGGCTATTCTACTCCCAGGAGCAGAATAGCCAGAGTATATTCGGGAATATATTCTTATTCTGGAATATCCCAAACGAACGCGCCCTTAGTGTTTAGTTAACATAGTTTTGAAATCCAAAGGCAAAAAATAATTTATTTTTTGTCACAGGGGCACTTTAACCTCACCTGCATCATTACTCAATGATGCCTGCTGAACTATGATAAGTTGTTAATTTTTTTTATATATATTATATATCTTGCAAAGCACATGCACAGCCTTAACTGCAAAGGGGATATGGGGCAGGGCATTATGTCACACCCACCACAGAGGTTTAATACCTTTTAAGTGTGATTATCAATAATCAGAGTTAACTGGGAGATCTGCTGTTGGTCAGGGGATGATTGCTGCGGGCATGACTATTACTGTGTAGTTTTGCCCTCGTGGTTTTGCTTTGCCTAGCTTTGTTGCTTTGCCTTTGGTTTGCCCCCTCCCACTCATCTCATGGTGGGGCCATTTCCAGGTAAGTTTAGTTATTCTCCACTGAGAGCTCAGTGTGACAGAAGCCAGGGGGAGCTGACCTGTGGAAAATTGCAATGGTTTCAATTGGCACCTACCCTCCATTTTGAATATTGCTTTGCGACAACTTAAGGTAATTCCCTTGAAATTGTTCTACTATCACACTTTTTTTTTAAATTTGGCGAAATTAACGAACATTAAAAAAATGCAATAGAAATGGGGTCATCGTGTGCTTGTTTACACATCATGCCAGTGGGCTCTTAAAACGGGGTATTTTTACTGGTTACATGTTAAAAATTCTAATCACCTTCATACAGAATTAAGTCTTGGGTTACTTTGATGACGCAACGTTTTATCGTGAAAGCAAAGCTTCAATTTTATTGACATAAGCAGTAATTGCTTCATTTAACTGTTTTTGATTGCTTGGTTGTGGGAATATTGCACTTTTCCAGACAGTTCCATGGTTAGCTTGAGAAAAAGAGAAAAGGAGAATTTATTTCTCTATCAAGCTTAGTTTGAGGGAAATCTCTTATGTTTTGTACGTGCATGCGCTCATGTACGCTAATGACGCGAAAATCATGCGCAGTAGGGATGCGCAATAAAATAAGGAAATGAAACAACGATAACAAGGTTGCAGTTTCTCATGGTTTGATGACATACAGTTTCAAACCCATTTATTTCTTAATGACTCTGAAGAAAAAGTATGACTTTTTTCAGAATAATTGAAATCTAACTTTATATTTTCGAGACATGTGTTACTATTAAACTCGTTTATGGTAGACTGTAAGCACAAGCTTTATTACCGGGGCCTAGCTAATTAAATATTCAAACGACAGAATGCGAATTCATGGCGGCGCTTCGCCAAGCTAAGGAATGTTTATTTGGTCAAAATTGGGCCATAATCTCTCGGAGATCAATGTGAGGACATTTGCATGGATAAAGAAAGTGATTTGGGACCAGTTGCTGGCTACTAAGGCTGAAATTATCCAGAGTTAAGCCATATTTTCGTTTTGCAAGACTAGTGAAACTCCACGAGCTGTTTTCGTTTTGTGTCGTTCGTAGCCTGCCGAGGTAATTTTTTCGTCTAAATCACCTAAGATTAGTTCGAAAAAGATGTTTCAGTTCAACTTTCAGCTCTGAGGCAATAATTCTGGAATTTGTTGACCAAAACATCGCACTATGTAATGCTCAAATTTTTCAATTGCTGTGGGCAACCATCGCTTTCTTTGGCTCACAAGTGTTGACAGATGGGTGACAAAATAATTCTAATTGGTGCTGGTTTTGTTCGATTTCGCTGAAATTTTAATATGATGATGCTAGAATGTTAAGGAATAGATTTTACTTTTGCCGATATTTGGTAGCTATATATTAACGGAGAAGTTATAAATCGCTTCGAAGTTAACCTGCTAAATAAAGAGATGGAGGGTATGATCGCAGGCTACTTCGAAGTCAGCGTTCCAGATTACATTCTTTGTATAGCGTGG